>LUCM01006244.1:0-17114 GCA_008360955.1 Fasciolopsis buskii
CAGAAACCACTTTCGGGCCTCGTCAATGGATTGCTTGACATCGTTTGCGGCTGATCCTTTTGGTAATGTGATGCACCCAAGACGCTTGATGTCTAGAGGGACTTGTATGAACTGGCCATTTAATTGCAGGGTTCGATTTACATGGTTATCTGTAGTATCGAATAATTTGGTTTTAGTGGTATTGATCTCAAGACTGGTCTCTGATGCGAATGGGTTAGCCCCTTCAGGGGCCGCGTAAAAAGTGTTCAAATCCTTCCCAAGCGCCCTAAGTAGTCCACAAGCTCGAGATCCGTAATATAACAGTTTGTGGAAAACCTGGACATTGATAGCCATCCATTGCATGTTGTATAACCAACATCTGAACAGCAGTAAAGATAAAGCAGCATCCTCATCGTACTTTATACTTCAGTTTGAATGGATATGACTCTTCACCGTTGGCTTGTACACGTGCTTTTGTTCCACCATAGTACGATTTTACCAAATTGACTCGCTTGAATGAAACGCCGTTTGCAACCATTACTTTCCACGATTCGTCGCAATCTATTAGATCAAACGCGACGCGAGTGTCGATGGAACATGCGACCATAGGGCGTTAAAATTTGTACCAGTGTTCCAGGACCCTACAATTGTAAATATTTTGTCTGCCTGAGAGGAAGTCTCTCTGGTCGGGCCGAGTACGTGCATGTCTCGATGCAGCGAAGCGATTCAGCGCAAGCTTGGGAAAACCCCTTTCGGTAGCGTCTAACAGACTGGTGCATCTGTAGTTTCTGCTCTTTCTTTTGTCACCTTTTTAGGGAACGGGAGCAAAACCGAGGTGTTCCAGTCGGATGGATATTTTTCGGTTTCCCAGATCAGGCGGAATAGGGTATGAGGTGGCTCAGTGACCGCCGGAATGCACGTCCTGTAGATTTCTTCTAGGATTCCACCTTCAACTTAGGTCTTCCTTGACTTCAAACTGTGGGTTGCATTAGTTATGTACTCCGATGGCGGAGGATCACAATTAATGTTATGCGAGGGAATCGAAGTCGGGACTATACCTGCCGATCTATCTAGTAGGTAATTAAGCAGTTGGCTGAAATGTTCTCATCTAGTTAGTATAAAATTTATGTCGGGAATGAGTGCACTTGTCGGACGCTGTTCATATGAAGTAAAGGACATTTCTGGTGAGCCATCCACTAGCTGCAGTTCCCATCTTGTTTGTTTTTTCCTGCCAATAATCGCGACGATCTTTCCTTGCGAATTGCATCTGAGGTGTTGACTGTATTTTAAGAAGAGTCTTGATTATGCGTTCTGATCAAAGTAAGCAGATTCGCATCTTATTAAGGCAGCTTTTCATCCACTCGCGGAACTTGTTACCTCTCAGACGGTGTCTTAAATACACTAGTCTCTTTATTCATTGTGATCCAGTGGAATTGACAGTAAACGTTGCCACTGGAGTCCAAAGATTTTAAATATATCCCCAAGCAGTCTGATTACCAGCTATCCCTGGGTCTGGAGGACCAGCGCTTTTCTCTATTTTCCACACGCTTAAATCTTCAGTCAAATATAATTGGTGTTCAAAGCCCTTATGATTCACTGCACTAGTGGAGGGGGATCGGCGGTCCTCGTTTGGCAACTTGGAACTGGATAGAATCTCAAGATTTCAATAGGTGCCCTCTAATTCAGACACTTGTAAGGTAAAAGTGTCCTGACAAATGTCTTGGTGGCAAAAGTTCACAGGCGTTTTTGCCTCTGTATGAAGACCGTAAGTTTTTGAGTTTGTTCGTATTCCCAACTGTCACAGTGACCCTAATGGAGAACTGTGCATTATTTGTCTTGTCTTGACCAGATAATTCTGGATAGCTAGACTGAGATCTAAAGAATAAAACAGACAAGGTAAGGAACAGAATTTGAAAGACTGCCGTAGTGTCTAATGTAACACCGTGAATGAGCTCAGAATCAAATCAGACCGCGCGCGATTGCACCGTTCTAATTGGCTGCAAGCTCTGTGAATCGGTACTTTGCGTCGAAGTCACCCTCAAACAGTTGATCCCGGAATTTCTAAACGTGTAGTTTAAGGCCAACACAAACCTCTTGTTGTAAAGGGTAACTGCAAGTATTTCGTTGGTGTATGTATGTGCGCAGTAATGGGCTGACCTATGATTCGATATGGGTCGGTCATGATGCCGTCCTATCGGCAAATGGGATAGAATGGTGAGGTTGCGCGTCACTCGGTTCGTATCATGACAATCAGTATCATTTTGTTTTAGGAATGGGTCTATGTTAGTGTTGATTTGATTCATAGTAAGTGTCTTTCTTGGACGAAAAATTTGTGTAGAATTTGGCGATGCTGGCGCTAGTCCCTAGAGTTTCAGCAGTCCTGACTGTTCTTGTCCGGATATGATTGTATATTTCATTCAGTCATATGTCCCAGCGTAAATCCCTGTTCATTTGTTTTAGCAATGTCTAGATCAAATATCCTTCAATTTCTGTTTCTTTGCGGACGGTTAAAAGTAAGTGCCAAAATTTTGGTTGATAATTATTTTCACGCTGAAGTTGCTGTTTGCGCAAAACGATAGGAACACCTTTATCTGGGTTAAGTGTGGTTTGTGTTTTTGAATGCCAGCTTTCAGATTTCGAGGTCGTCGTCATCTGCATTGCGTCGTTACACATCGATCTCGGGTGCTTCCGAAGGGACTAAGCTGCACCCTTCAGAACCCATAGTATCAATGGAAGGGTCGTCAATTTTGTGAAGCTTTGAGTGATAGGCAACCACAATCGGTCTCAATAGGTCATAAGTGGTGACGGATCAGACAGCGACGATTTGCCGTTTGCCGCTAAAGCAACCGACAAAACTTGGATTTTACCCTTTGACCTTCGCGATGTCAAACGTTAAATCTACATGAACGATCGTAGGAGTAAAAATATGGTGATTCGAATCCGCTGATGTTGCCTTATGCTAGGTTGTCCAACTGTAACATCTTACGCATAATCGCTGCGACTCCCTATATTCAAACCCCTGATATCAAGTCTATGGCACAATGAATCCTGATTACCAAGAAATTTATTGTAATTCTTTGGTTTTTCCCACAGATGATCTTATACACGATCTCCGCTTTGGGATTAGCAACAAAATCCGAAAAATACCGGAGCACAGTGAAAAAGTGTATTCTGTTGATATGTATTCATATATATGGGCTAATCAAAAATGCTCCACCAGGCGCTGAACCTCAGGCAGTAGGTTGCGGGTTAAAGAATGAGTGAGCTTTGTGGGCATTTCATGTTCATACATGGTTATCATGCTTGCTTTGGGGAATTTTTTAACTGATATTCTTGAACTACAGCTCTGTCGTCAGTTACTTGTTGCTTCCTATTCTTTCATGCGATTTCTCAATCGAAATCGGGTCACACTATTCGGATGCTAATAGTTGTAGAAACTGAACGGAACCTTGTGATTGTACTCATTGATGTCACGTTTTATGTTCGCGTTTTTGATAATTGCTCCTTGGCGGTTAAGCATAGATGATCCCACGATATACACTAAAAGCGTCCCTCCAATTGAGTCGTTTCCTGATTGCTCGGACGCAGTTACCCTGCTTCTTGTCATGTGGTTTTTTGGAGTTGGTATCAACGTGAAATACAGATGAATTAGCCCTTCATAAGTTGAACGACACCTGCCAGGAATGAGTATCGCCGCTGAGACAGTACCCAACGACGTAGATGGGATGGTTGTCATTCAGTTTGCGACACCGCCACTTGCAACGGATTAGTAGCGTCGACATCGTCAACGTTCAGAAGTGCTTGGTTTAAACGAAACAGGCATCTAGGAGGCAATTGGAATAAGAAAAGTCGGAATACTCTTGCATCATACCACCGTGATACTCCAGATTGACCGAAGTTTAAGATGAATTCAATAGATTAAGCACGACGTAAGTTACACATTCAGTGGACACTGAGTAACAAACAAAATGAAAACTCGGAGGTTCAGTTCAGTTCAGTCTCACAACCATTAACCTTGCATCGACGTGCGCCGGTTTTGGTTGCTACCTCAGCGCTACCTACGCAGACAGAAAAAGGACAAGGAATAGTGAAAGGTCAAGTTGAACAGCCACAGAGAAGCAAAATTATTTCGAATGCAAGAACTCCGTGAACTGCGACATTGAGCCGTATCATATGTTTTTTCCAACCATCTCTTCGGGAGGTCCCATGGACCCCAGCCCGGTAGTTTGGTCGCACCTACCTGGACCAGTCCACCCGTTAAACTTTTCGATCGTTTCCCACGTCATTGACTGGTCGACTTCACCCACCTTCTACCGATTAGCGGCTTCGGAGAACGTTCGTCGAGTCAGGTAGTCGATTTGTGGGCACATGCAAAACATGTCCCAACCACCTTAAACTGTTCTAATTCAGTGCTTGTTCTAGAGACTGAACCGTAGGGCTTAGTACCTTACGCCTAGTCTCAGAGTTACTGACGAAATCCTCCCACCATATCCTACCAATATTGTGGAGATGACGGTGTTCAAACACCGAAAGTGTTTGCATACTTGGTCTCAACGCCCATGTTTCGAGCCGTAGGGCAATACCGACTTTACTCCTGTTGCGTATACTCGGTCTTTGGTCGATAAGCGGGTGTCACGTCAACAACACGGATGCATCAAATTAGTGAACGCCAATCGGGCCTTCTGTATAGGTGAAGACATCATCCGCTCTACAACCACCAGGTGAGGTACAACTACCCAAGTAACTAAATGTATCCATCTCACCCAGTTGTTCCCGTGCAAGAACAATGTTCGGCTTTGAGCCAATCCAGTCCTCCAATGGCATTTTACACTTCGAAGGTGTGAAACACATACCGAACTTGCCTGCACTATAGTTCAAACGACCGATAGAAGCGTCCACCTTACTTGGATTTTCACGCAGCGGTACAACGTCGTCTCTGTAGAAAGGATCTTGCAGGTGGACTGACCCGTGTAAGTTATTAAACCACCGGCGTTTTGGTTCACATGATCTTCCAAAGCAGTGGGTGGAAGCAATAGTTGATATGGCTCTGATGAAGTCATTGGCGATCGTAAATTCCAAATTTGGAATCGGTGGACCATCTACAATGTGCACTAGTCTAAATTCTCGAGATCGGTCGCTCGGTTTGGCATGTGTTTTGCACCTTCAAAGTGCAAAGCGCTGTTACAGGACTGAACGACAACAGTGCCGAACTTGGTGCTGAGCGGAGGGGGACTAACAATTGTGCACCGTTTCACCTACCTTGGTAGATGCGTGTCGAATGATGGTAGCTCGGCAGTGGAGGTAAATACGCGTATATCGAAGTCTCGAGCAGCTTACGCTGGACTGAAGCACTTGTGGCGTCTGCCCGGTATTTCACTGAATTTGAAAGGCCGTGTGAACTGTGCCGCAGTGCGTTCCGTTCCGTTGTACGGTTGCGAGACGTGGGTTATGCGTGTCGGGGATATTCGTCGCTTGGAGGTTTTCGACCACCGATGTCTACGTAATATGGCTAGGATTGGATGGAGTGACCGGGTGAGCAATGTGGAGGTCAGAAAGCCAGTACTAAGTGCCAATTCTAAGAATACCTTGCTTCGGTATATGAAACTTAGTAGACTACGCTGGTTGGGTCACGATTTGTGTATGGCGGACATTTCTCTACCATATCGTGCCCTATTTTGTGTTCCTACCAAGGAATAGAAGAAGCCATGTGGAAGCCAACAGCTGAAGAAGCAATAAAGTTTTGAATAATCGATGCCATTTCTTATACTCCTCACTATGCTGATTTTCCACACATCAGATTTGGTGTGCAGAATACAGAGATCGTCGATGAAAAGGACGGAATCAAAAAACCATGGAGTAATGACGATATAAGAGTTGGGCACACCGTATATTCGACCTAAGAGAGCCCGCACGGGATCATTAGATACCCAGCAGAAAAAGATAAAATACTACTGACAGTTGGAGCCCATGGACATGTCAAGTTCCACAAGGAGGAATGAGTACCGTATGAAGAAATCGTATTAAGTACTCGGATGAGCTCATCCGGAATAAAAGCCTAGCCTGTGACGGAGTGACTCGTCGACAAGAGAAACTCAAATAAATTATCACTGATATCCAGCAACCGCGGGATGTGCGATGAAGTTGGCAACTAGCTGCAAGTCAGCCACCGTGATCAGTGAATAACACTGCAACTTAAGGAAAGTGATAAGATCACATTTTCATTGAACAGACGAGTTCGTAGTTGTCTCCTTTTCTCCATGATAATAAAACTGTATAGCCAAAGCGCAGTACCTACTTCTCTTCTTCTGCTGATATGATCGGCTCTTTCGAATAGAAACCACAAGACAAATCACAAGGGTTGGAACATATCTGACGAGGGTAATAAAATACGCCTTACCTAAGAGATATCACATTTGCTGTAAAGATGGAAATCTTCAAAAGCCACCCGTGTTTTTGATGCCAGGTTTCCAAACTCACCTTTGATTGTTCTATCACCCTATATGCATTACCTTCTCCATGACTTTTTCACTGGCCACAAAGTAGTCAGCAGTTGAAAAGGAGGTATGCCACCATCCAGTGCATAAAACCCCGGCATCAATTGTGAACCATCGACCAGATGTCAATACTTCTTATGCGCATTCCGCAACACACCGGTAAAATCAACGGTCAAAGAGTTCTCCGCTGTCTAAACGAAATCTTGTTTTGCCGATCAAGGGGATAAAATGATGTAATGGATGGCCTGTCTTAAATCTGGTCCTCTACGATCATCTGTTGTCTCACGAACTGCACAATTCGGTGCCTAATCAACAAAATCGTTTAGTGTTAAGAAAAGGAAGATGAGCTCTATACCGACTCCTGCCTTTGCTATTCAGTCACACGATTCTATTAACAACGAATACGGAAGATGGACAGGGAGTGAATCTAAAGGTATGAGGAAAGAAAAGAATGAAGCAGCAGCCAAAACGTCGAATACGACCTAAACGTACAAACATACGACTCCCTAATCACCGGGTTAGACAGAAAATGATAATAAAATCGTCGTTATTTACCGCTCGCTGCCATATCCCTCAAGGTCTCCCGCCGGCCACGTGACGAGGCTTCCGGACCACGATCACGAAGACGTGAGACATCTACTTTATCTAAGTTCGCTATACATTTTGTCATCTGTACTGCCACGCTACTTGGTGACCCTCACATGGCTTTTTCCGTTCCGTGTGGGGAGAAGAAGATATAGCACTGTATGGTAAACGCATGTTCGCCATGAGCCATGCGTGACACAACCCATGAAATCCACTGAGCTCGATCTGGGTTTGAAAATTTGTGTTGGTCGATCTGCTGGGATAGAGCATTCTCTGAACCGGAACCCAATATTCGATTCTTATCCTCCACTCCATCCAATTATGCTGATACTATACAGACATCAATGATCAAAAAACCCCAAGCAACTAACGTCTTTTGCAACCGAGCTCAGTGTCTCACAACCATACAACAGAACTGAATGTAAAGGCACAGTGCACATGACCTTTCAGCTTCAGTGAAATGTAGGGCCGACGCCACAAATGCCTCAGTCCAGAGTATGTCGATTAAGCCTTGAATATACGTGTGCTCATCTCTACTGCCTTGGTACTACCGTTCGTCACGCAACTGTCGGAGTAAGTGAAGCGATCGGTAATTGTTAGCTCCATTACATCTAGTATCACGTTCATGACCACCATGGTCTGGTCTTGTAACAGTTCTTTGCACTTTGAAGGTGCAAAGCACATGCCGAGTAGAGCAACAGTTCTCGTGAGTCCTTCTAGTAAACAATGCGCATCCTTCGTAGATTCGAACAGGCACAAAACGTCATCTACGTAATCTGGGTCACACAACTTTCCCCATTTGACAGTTCAATGTTTGTATCCTGAAGACCTTTTAAAACATTCTCGTTGACGATGAAGTTAAACAAGAATGGGGAGATGGGACACCCTTGTCGAACATCGCTAGTCGTTTCGAATAAACGTTACGGTTCACAGTAAGCCCTTACGCGACCACGAGTATGCGAGTTCAATGCTCGCTAAGGGTTCACGAACTTTTCTGCCATACCCTTTCGGGTAAGAGTACTGAATAGCTCTGTCCTGACCTTTGGGTGAATGGCGTCTCTCAAGTCGAGAAATATCACGATTGTGGGACGGCGATGTGCGTGAAGAGAATTTCTGCATAAGCTTTATTTTTCTGATGAAATTAAGTGAAATTGGCTACTGAGCCCTGGGGAGGGGAGCGACGAACCAGGCAACGCTCCGACAAAGAGTGTAGTTATGTTTCCACGGGGTCCTTAAGACAACCCCCACGTCGATTTGAGTAATCAGATAGTGCAAAGTTCACTGAAGAACCATGGATTGTGAAATATAATGGATGACGCGAAGGTGTCTTGGGCTGACATTTAGTGAATCCTGTTTATTTTTCCTTACTCTCACGTTTTCTTTTTTTTGCTATGGTTCCCATGGCACAAGATCTTAGTCAAAGGATGCAACAGCATGCATTTGCACATTCCCAAACTATCTTCAAGACAGTTTCACTTCTCTCAACCATTAACCTTTGCTTTGACGTTTAGGAAAAGCAACGTCAAAATAGCGTATTGTATTATTGAAATTGTTAACCTCTAGCGTAGAACGCTCAGAAAACAAGCCCGAAATGAAGCAGCGAATAGACATATTACTGCATAACAGCAATATCTCATGAATTTACAAAAGTACGCTTGAAAAACTTAAATACTGTGTCGTATTCGTCGTGGATATCAGGAGTATAATGCGCGAGGCCTTGATCTCCACAAGCTTCCGACGAAGTAGACAAGTTTCCGCATTTGGGAATTTACGTATAATGCCTGAGGAACACAAAGTGTCAGTAGGTTGTTTTAAAGTTAGTCACCCGAAATCTGCGGAATAGCGGGATCTCCCAAACGCACCAGCCGTATGATTGGTTTTCCAATCGAATCTAATTTAGTTAATCGGGTGCTTTTAGTTGTTTATGCATCGAATGATTATCACATAGTACGCAGAAGACCCGATTTGCACCAATAAGACCAATCCTCCTAGAAGGGTTAAAACTACATCATTATTGTTAGAAGATACACGGCATTATCGGCGTTCGTGAACTGGCGTCCTCATAATATTGCTCCACTAGAGTTGGAAACGAGATCGGAATCGCGAAGATTGAGTGTAGGTCATGGGACCCCAGAGAGCGGTCTTCAAAGAATGTGCTGAATTTGGAGAATTTAAGATGGTTGAGTTCTGTTTCAGTCATGCCCATTTTGGTGATACACACATCTGTGTGCAGACCGTTTCCCGTAGAAACTCTCGCAGAATAGAAATAATCTGCGACATTAAGAGAAAAGAGACGAAGACACTTACGTGTAGAGGTCATCCAACCCGTAAGAACTCTTTCTCATCCGTCCTACACACTATCGACTACTCACCGTAACCCAGGGTTCATCTGTGTGTGCAGTACTGCCTAAGCCGACGTACTGTGTTCCTCAACCCGATCTACTGTTCTGAAAGTCATCCGACCCACACATGGTGTTGGGAAGCCGTTAGGAGTCAGTGAATAACACTTCAGTCTACATGTCTCTTGTTCATTTCAAATCAAGGCTGCGACATTCCCTGGGTTTTCGGTAGAAACGGTGCCCCAGAATTGCGATTCTTGCATCTTTTCTAGGATACAACCGAAAGTCGTCCAGTTATGGTTTGCAGTTGTCTCAGCCGTATCGCGCAGGTGAAAGAACATTGCGTGCAAGCTATTGGTCCTCACTAGAATGCAGTTGTCGTGTTTTTGTTGTTTAAGTATCTGCAGTCAGGAAATTTGTTGGTAAATGAAAATCTCAACTAAAAACTTATCTGTCAGTTGATTCTCTATGCTTTCAGCTATCCTGTACGCATGCTTGTCTTATTGCACTCTTGAAATTCGGTACTAAAAGTTCTGTCTTACCCCGTTCTGCGCTCGACTTCCAAATCCCAGCGTACTGTTCGAACCGGTTGGACACGTTATGGAATTGACCAGCCGGAAAGCGTAGCTGATCACATGTATCGAATGGCTCTAATGACAACCATCATCCCGACCCAGGAACGCCAATGCATCTCAGTGGACAGGTCAGTGGTAGTTGAGCTGCTTCGTGCTCCTTTTGATTTTTTGCTAATGTAGCCTTCGTTCGTTTACCACGACATATATGCTATCTATTGTAGTCGTAAATACCAGGAAGATATGCAGTGTAAATGGACATCTCAGGAAGCGTGCACCTAGACTAAAAAACAGACTGTGCCCATTCACCCCGGTGGCTAAAGTCGGGTACACGTTACGTGCATGCGCATGTTGGGAAGACAATTAACATGAATCCTTAAAGCAGTCCGGATTTCGCTGCATCCCTCCGAACGTTGGCCAAGTTATGCACGCTTGTATGCCAATCAGCCCGTCGTCTACTTGAATCTGGGCAACGTGGTACCAATAGATGCGTATCAGTCTATGCACTTATCTGGTTTAATCGAGGGCAGAGCTAGTGTTATAATTTATTCACTGTTATTCAATGAGAGCACTGTGCATCGAGTTCAGGGAAGGGCATCCAATTCAAATTATTAGTTTCCCTATTTGCTACACTAACAGTGAAAAGCTTCCTTGGTCTGTGAGTCCAAATAAATTTTTGTGCTATCGACACATCAAAACGTGAATCATTACGGAATTTCTGGCTTCATTTGGCACTGATTCCCTGTTCGGGCTGGCACTGATCGGAAATTTAAGTTCACAGACCAACAAAACTAATGGTTGTCATTAACAGTGCGATCGCTTTACTCGACTTGGGTAAGAAGTCTAAATCCCTTTTAAACTGTCATAGTTAAAATTTGATGAAATTCACAATGGGATGGTGGTAAAATCCTCGAGGTTGAAATCAACCCTAGCACATACGCACACGGTCAGCTTCGACGTCTCCGGAGACAAGTAGAGCGAGTACAGTTGTGACGTCACAGAACGATGCGACGACCGCTTTGGTGCAATGAACAATGAATCATAGTCGAACCTAAACAAACACAAGAATACGTCTGTTTTGTGGGCAAAACACCATGGTTTGAACGCACTTCCGGTCAGACCACATACCAGTGCACAGTGTCGTTTGATTTACATCGTTGCGTTGATGTGAGCTGATTGGGAGAAAGGAGTGGTTCTACTCCATCGCGTAGTTTACTGCGACCAACGGTGCGACCACAATCCCACACGTTACCATAATCCGTTTTGTTTCCGAATAAGACACTATTCTGTCGGTAGTCCCACTGTGGTTGGCTGAAGCATAAGGTGAACTCGTAAGTTGATTAGGTTCTGGTTGCTTGAAATCAAAATCAAGGGGAAGGGATGCGTAAAACAGAAAATGACTATTTAGGCGTGTGTGCACGGACATGTTTGCCCCAGATCAGTGTTCAGGCTAACAATTCTGTGATCTTTAACAGATTAGCAACTTGATTCCCTGAGTCGTCGGTCTTGTTTTCACTTAACCCCTATCTACTCGGTAGACCTGATTCAGAAGGGCATTTGAAATTTCAACCATCCACAGTGATGACCACTGGCATTTCGTCAATTTGTTTCTTCGAAAGCAGAATGAACTATGGTGGCGATAGTATGCGTTTATGGTCATGCTTTTGAATGCAGTCAACTATCCTGGAGGCAGCATCACTTGTTTTTGTTCCAGCCGGCGACGTGAATCAAACATGGGAGTAGATGGGTTCGAGCTACCAGCTTTAGTTCTCAACAAAGGCCTATGTTCTTGTGTTTGTTTAGGTTCGACTATGATTCATTGTTCATTGCACCAAAGCGGTCGTCGCATCGTTCTGTGACGTCACAACTGTACTCGCTCTACTTGTCTCCGGAGACGTCGAAGCTGACCGTGTGCGTATGTGCTAGGGTTGATTTCAACCTAGAGGATTTTACCACCAACCTGTTGTGAAATTTATCACCTGCTAATTACGAACAGTGTCATTTGTAAACGTGAGATTTCAGTTTGTTTGGTTTTGAGATGTTACCCGCATAATCTCTTGATGTTCATGTTGCGCGCGGTCGGCGGTAGTCGAGCGGACTAAGCGTCTGTCGCCAAAGAGGTCAGTGGTTCAAATCCCAAGTTTTCCGATCACTTTAGTGGTAGATGGCAGTTCACTGTCGCTCGGCTCGTTACCGCGCTTGACCCTATGAGACCTGATGTGATCATATATCAACCCAAGTTTCTGGGTCATAATTGCCAGTTCCCCCTTTCCCCCGTATAAATGGGCCCTAGTGGCTACTGGGCATACACCTTACGCTACGCTCGTGCAAGAACCATTTCATATAAAAGAGCTGAAAAAATAATTAAGCGTTTTATTCAACGACGATTACAATACTAATAGTACTCAAAAATAGCAGGACGAAGTTGGATCCTGAATTTTTCAATCGAGACTTCCCCGCACTCTTTCTTCGAAGGTTACCATGATTCTGGTTGATTGTGTCCTAATTACGAGCAGCCGCGAAGCTGTAATGTACTCTGTTAAAGCGGCTCCGAGAGCACGTGATTCCCGCAGAGGAAAAGCATGCGACGCTGTTTATATTACCACCTTTGTATGTTTGGTCGAGCCCATTATTTGTAACTGGTGTTTTTTACATAGTCATCGAGCAAGCGGTCGATTGATGATGAACTGATTGACATTCCGGAGTTTATAGATTTCACCTTCCACTTGACTACAGAAAAAACTGTTTTAGCATATTTTCCTATGACCTACCGGATCTGTGCTTCGTTTTGCGAATCCTCACTAAAAACAATTCACATTCTCTTGCTACACTGCCTTGGCATTTTTGCAATTTAACCTTAAATGATTCGCCATAAGCTGCAAACTTTTATGCGTTTTTTGAACATTGAATTATTCGTTTTCTATTTTCGTCACATGCCTTAACATGTGGATAGAAATTACGAATGGCACGTAAAATTACGATGTGGTTTAGAAATTTTTTGTGGGTTACCATGGTTGTTAAATTTTGTTTACTGTCACAAGACCAAATTAAGGCAGACGTGAATTTCCACATGGTGGTGATAAACAAATCAGCCAACGATATTATGGTTTGACTAATCACAGTTTCAAAATTCGGAAGGAATTGAGTCGTTTGAAGGGAGCACTCAGAATCCAAAGATCGGTTGCCAGTTCGTTGGCTACTCATCATCTTGTCGCATATGCATCTACTACGTGTGATTTGCGGATGCATCACTCACTTGCCATTCATTAAGACCGGCTTGGTTATGTAACTTTTAAGATCACCGAATTGTCTTCCTATTTTAATCTGGCTTTGTCAATCAAACAGTTGTCCGCTCACCACTATGCCGATTTATAGAATGGTGTTCTAGTCCGTGTGAGGTTCAGGAAACTTACATTTTCCTTGTATAATACTTTCAGATTAGTGCTGTTAATCGTTGGAATGTTTCTTTAGATATTATTGTCCATGTTTTACACTTGTGTCAATATGCATGTTCACCTTAGTTTGCTTCATAAAAGGTTTACAAGAATTAGTGATCTAATTTATTGATACCAGTAAGCAGCAAATCACAACGGTCGTCACTAGCATCTGACTGATCCATGACTGTCCATGTGCTTTGGTGGGCGCTGAAAATGAACGTTGCAGCGTCGGTTAGATTGCGACAAGCTATCTGATCTGAATCAACTATCAATCTTTCGAAGCGCATTATCTGGAAAGCTAGAATCGCCCTCACCCCAAAACATCAACGAGCACTGGTTGCTTATCGAGAATCCCTTGTATTACATGAAATAATTCACCATGTGATATGATCGCTCAACTGACCATAAAGAAACCATCGAAGCACTACTGTACAGCTGTTTGATCCAGCTTGTTAGGAATCATGAGCAGTGCATATGGACCGCGCCCGAACTGGGACGCGAACCCGAACCCGAACCCGAACCAGGTCACTGGATAGTGTCAAGAAGCAACACTGGTGCTCATGGTGTGGTCAAGTCTGAACAAACCATAAGGGCACAGCCTGCCCGGTAGCGTAAATGGCTAAGGGCGTCGACTCGACTCACAATCGTTCGTTCGTCCTTGTTCGGGTTCGGGGTTCGGCGTTACTGCCTTAGTGCTCGCCGTGATCTACGTCGGGTGCGCGGTGGTCCCCAGTTCGGGTGCGCGGGTTCCCATAAAAATGCATCTGCTCATGGATTCGCTTAACAAGTCTGAGATCAAAAAACAGCTGTACAGTAGTGGCTTCGAATGGTTTCTTTAATGGTCAGTTTGAGAGCGTCATTATCCACTGGGATTATTTTCATGTTAAGACAGTTCAATCTCTTCTCTGTCTAAAATGTATCAAAAGTAATCAAGCCAAAGGGTAAAGGCAGAGAAATTTGTAAAGGGGGGAGAATTCAAGCGATCAGAAGCTGTGTAGGTCATCATCCAAAGACCTGTGTCGTACGGTCGATACTTGCGGTGGGTGGTATGGCGAGGTAGTCCGCTGTTGTCGTAGTTCCAGTGAGGTGTATTCGGATGATGCGCGAGATGTCATTGACATACGTTAGATGAGTTAAGGTCGGATCGGGTGAGATATGACGGACGGTAAACCGTGCAAGCCAGTTCACGGATAGGTGCAACACAGTGCTCATCGTGGTCAAAGTTGAACAAATCACAGCCGCCCGGTAGCGTATGCTATAATGGCAGTTCGATCTCGGGCAGCTCACACCGATCGTGGTCGTTCGTCCTTGTTCTGGTTCGTAGTTCGGTTCTGGGTTCGGTCCTCAGTTTCCGGCTTACGTATACTATCATTAATGCAACTGCTCTATTGATTTCCTAACAGGCTGGATCAAACACCCTGTACATGCTAGTGGTTCGATGGTTTCTTTATGGTCAGTTTGAGCGATCATTTATCATCATGGTTGAATTATTTCATTGTAAACAGTTCAGTCTCTCTTCTGGCCAAAATGTATCAAGTAATCAAGCAAGCTGTGTAGGTCATATCCAAAGCCTTGGTCGTACTTAGTTAGCTAGCCTGCACAGAGTGATCTATGAGATAGGGGTCGATCTTGGTGTGAGATAACGGACGGTAACCGTGCAAATCAGTGCACGGAAGTAGGTTTCATGGGAGTTTGGCTCATTCTGTGGTCAATGAAAACAAAAGCGCATCTCCACTAGCCGGGTATGTCTGGGGACTGTGTTGTCTCTGGGCTCGGTTGTGTAATGACATCGTAATTGGGCGGTAGGAAGAGGCCTGCTTGTTCTTATCACGCGCGCGCGCGCCACTATTCTATTCTTATATTCTGGGGAGGTTTGCGGTGGGGTTTCGTGTGCTCTGTTGTTTTTGGTCAGTTCTGTGTTCTCTTTCGTCGGGCTGTCGCGCTGCCTCGTTCACCGAGAGGGCGTTGGGCTAGTGTGTGCTCGGTCACCAGTTATCAGTGGATACGCTGGGCTGCGCGTTTTGCACAGATTATCCCGGCAGCATTAGCCGGCGCGTGATGGGGTCACTGTTAGTGCTGCGTCGTAATGCGAGGCGACGTCTGGATCAATGCCGGACAGATATGCGAGTTGCCTGAGGTCAGTCGGAGCGGGCGCAGTCGCGTATAGTTGTGGGAGTTAATTGCTCGGGTTGGCGCGTGGTTTCCTTTATGTGCGAGCGACGTTTAGTTTTTTCTGCTGACCGGCTGCTGCGTGTTACTCTAGACTGATGCGACTGCGTGGTTTTCATTCATAGTTGTGCCGACATTCTACAGCTGGGGTGAATTATTTTCATGTAAACATTCAATCTCTTCTTCTGGCTAACAATGTATGTGAATGTAAGTCAAGCAAGCTGTGTAGGTCATAATCCAAGAGCCTTGTCGTACTTAAGTGTGGCTAAGTTTTATGCCGTCTAGGTCTGGACAGAGTTGTGAGTAGTTGTATGGCCGATTTCTATCATTGTGTAGGGGTGTAGACAGGGGTGCGACACCTGCTGAGTTTGACGGTTTCCTGGCGGTGTCGTTTTCAGATACTGTCGTTATGACTGCGGTTCGCTCTGCACTTACGCGCTACTGTATAGACGATCGGACTACGAGTTTAGTTCGAAGATTATCTCTTATCTGGATAGGAGCAATATCGCCTTTGGTTTGGTAGCAGTCAGGGAAAGATTGAAAGGTGCATACGTGTGCTCATGTGTGTGGTCAAGTTGAACAAACCATTCACAGCCTGCCCGGTAGCGTAATGGCTAAGGCGTTCGACTCGACTCAGAATCGTTCGTTCGTCCTTGTTCGGGTTCGGGTTCGGGTTCGGGTTCGCGTCCCAGTTCGGGCGCGGTCCATATGCACTGCTCATGATTCCTAACAAGCTGGATCAAACAGCTGTACAGTAGTGCTTCGATGGTTTCTTTATGGTCAGTTGAGCGATCATATCACATGGTGAATTATTTCATGTAAACATTCAATCTCTTCTTCTGCTAAAATGTATCAAGTAATCAAGCAAGCTGTGTAGGTCATATCCAAAGCCTTGGTCGTACTTAGTTAGGCTACCTGCACAGAAGTGATCTATGAGTAGGGGTCGATCGGTGTGAGATAACGGACGGTAACCGTGCAAATCAGTCACGGATAGGTGCAACGTGCTCATGTGGTCAAGTTGAACAAACCATTCACAGCCTGCCCGGTAGCGTAATGGCTAAGGCGTTCGACTCGACTCAGAATCGTTCGTTCGTCCTGTTCGGGTTCGGGTTCGGGTTCGGGTTCGCGTCCCAGTTCGGGCGCGGTCCATATGCACTGCTCAATTTCCTAACAAGCTGGATCAAACAGCTGTACGTAGTGCTTCGATTGTTTCTTTATGGTCAGTTGAGCGATCATATCACATTGGTGAATTATTTCATGTAAACATTCAATCTCTTCTTCTGCTAAAATGTATCAAGTAATCAAGCAAGCTGTGTAGGTCATATCCAAAGCCTTGGTCGTACTTAGTTAGGCTACCTGCACAGAAGTGATCTATGAGTAGGGGTCGATCGGTGTGAGATAACGGACGGTAACCGTGCAAATCAGTCACGGATAGGTGCAACGTGCTCATGTGGTCAAGTTGAACAAACCATTCACAGCCTGCCCGGTAGCGTAATGGCTAAGGCGTTCGACTCGACTCAGAATCGTTCGTTCGTCCTT
>LUCM01006244.1:30694-43243 GCA_008360955.1 Fasciolopsis buskii
CCGAATTGCCTGATCAACAGTCCACAGCATTGTTCTAACCTTATTCCAACTAAGGTCAAAAATCCACAAGTAACGTTTTTTACCAGATGAATTCAACAGGCAGTGACAAACTTGTGTAAAACTAGTGTGTCAGCTTTCCTTTTGGGTCGCATTCCATCTGGTACATGCGACGCAAGTGGCATTTAAGATTTAAAGTCTAAAGACTTGCTTTTCCCCTATTTCTGGTCAGGCCAGTACAGTTTTGCGATATTCGTGGTTAGGATGCACAGTGTTCTGTGCAGCCGTCCCCTTCCATAAACGTTAGCCATACAGCTTTGAGTGAGTGACATCAAAATGTGTCGGAATATTCTGAGGTTAATGAGTGATTTCAAAGTTCATTAACCTGTAGAGGCGGATGCTGAAAACCATGATGAGCAAACAAGAAGACGTGGCAATCGTATGTTTCGCAGTGGTACGTCATAACATCACCACATGCTGCTGCTTTCGAAAGTGGCCGGAGATTTGGACGATGTTAAACCATTTGGCACATCTCGTAAGTCAGTGTTTTTAACGCACCAAAGAGGACAAGCGAACTGGAGTAATGAAAAAGCTCACCTATTTCAACTTGTTGTACCCCTCTTGTAGCGGGTTAACAGGGACTGCTTAGTACGAGGAAGCGAATTAGGTGATTGATGTGTGATTGTACATCCAGATCCCCCCGATGAACTGGTGTATTGTCAAATATACAAACCGTTGGAACACCCAGTTGCTCCGAAGCAACAGAGAGAGAGCAACTGGATGGAAACTCACGAAAATGTCACAGGTAATCTTAGCATAACATTCACGTTCGGTTCTTTACTAGACGGAGACGTCGAACCTCCAAAAAATTCACTGTCAAGCATCCGTAGCTGCACAGCACCATATATTGCAGTTGGTTTCGTCAATGTGCAACCACGGTGTTGGGTTTTCGGATGGTTGTAAACGGTTGTCAGATTTTGCTTGTTTGCTTTTGGCTCCCACATCTCACTCCAGGGGTTGATTGGTCACGCTTTTGGTCGGTCACTGATTTTATTCCGACAGTTTCTCAACCGATGGTTTTCTGATCGATATAACTTGGATATCCTTTTCTGTCTTATTCGCTCAGTATGCCATCATATTTGTCGAGTTCCAGTTGATCACATCATGCAAACTTTTGATAAATTTCAATCGAACAATTTTTTACAAGCAAATGGAATCCAGATCATTCATACTGTGAGAGATGCTCCTGTAATTTTTCAAATTAAGCCCTTTTGAAAAGTCTTGTGAGGTACAATGGCCTCATTTGAAATGGATTGTGGATTCATTGCCAGTCAGAGGATATTACCTAAATATGACGCAAGCACTGCCTGATTTCTCTCATCAGTTCGTTCACATTGCAACATTTGAAATCGGCACAGCGGCATAATAAGAACTCACGACCGCTGCAGTTCATTTTTCACTCAATTCGAAAAACCATCGTTTGGAGAAAAGCAATTTTTAAACATCGAAATATTCTCAAACATTTTGATCTTGCTCCTCTGCATTTGCATGGCTAAATTTTGTGCGTCAAAAGTGAAATATTGTGAGACAAGGCCAAAGAGTGGAGAAAATGGATAGAGGATTGTGGGTTGAAGTTAGTTAATTGCGAATTTAGGCTGAAGCTTGATTGGAAAATGGCAGCATATATCTATCTAGTCCCAGTATTATCTTATTGAGTTGATCCAGTGGTTGAGTTCCATCAAATTAGAATGCAACCTTGGTTGTGAAATTAACTTATTCGCGAATGTGCTCTACCATGGTGGTCCAGTTGTGCATTGTTCTTGTCTTTAGCTTTAGGTTGAGAAGTTGGGTGTACGCGTAAATAGATCCGTCCTTAATCAATCCTTTTGCTCGAAGGACGATTTGAATTTGTAACTCTGATATTGGTTCCGAAATAGGTCTAGGTAAAAAAGGATGAAAAATGTAGCTGTAAAGCTGGTCTGGATAGGGCAAGTTGGACTTCCCGGTCGTGGTCCGTGAGATGCGCCCTCGGCAAACTAGGTGGCATAGCTAAATACCATATTCAATGGCGGTCTCACAATCGAAATCTTTCCCAATCTGATTAGTTACTATTCGTGATACTTCATACTTGTTTATCTGCTATCGGTTACTAATCTTTGTGTCCAGTAAACAGATGGTGCTGCAAGACACAAACCAGAAACCACAATATACGAGTGCAAAGTTAAGAGCTTTAAGAGCTTAACTAAAGCGAACTAAAGCTTAACTAAAGCATGCGCACCTTGACTACTGGACCGTAGATTGATATCAAATTGCCCCAAGCTATAAGCTGCACATCAATTGATTGTGCGAAATGTTTCATGTCTGGATGAGTGGTATCGATTAGGCTAGCTGACTTACCGGTGGTGTGTACTGTTGGCTCGAGGCTGTCGAACTGATTTTCTGTCCTTTTTACTTTTTTAGTTTAAAATTTTCAATTCCATTTTTGTGTTTTCGTCTTTCCTGAGTTGCTTTCTTTTGAAATATTTGTTTGCTAAATGAATCGAATGGATCCTTGGGACGTGGCCAACTGACGCCGTTGACAGTCGAACACTTTGTTCATCTTATCATGAAATGTGCTCACTTATCAAGTCCCTGATCGTCATCATTCTTTAGAACAACGGGCAATTGAACTTCTTCTTTGATTATACACAGCAGTGCACTTCCTACCTTTTTCATTTAGATCATGGGTTCGTTCATGTTTGTTCATAATTGTGTCGCATGTGCGAATCACTGGAACTTCTGATGCCGTTATTTACTTTTGCTTGTTCTAGCATACACCTGTCACCTCTGTTTCCAATTTCTCTTTTGGTCAACATGTACTTATGCTGAATTTAGGAAGCAATGGATCGTTTGTGTCAGTTAATCCCAAAGGAAAATGCAGAGGAAATACTCCTCCTTTGGCAGGTTAGTCATTTTGCACGTATATGATGCATGGGGTGCATTTCCTCGACCTCTGGTCAGTATTTAACCTAGACTTACAAAATTTTGTCTGGTGAATCGATTTCACGGGTTCTTCAGTTTTAAATCTCTTTTCATAGTGACACTTGTATTAAAACTTTTCTGAAATATATTACGACGAAATAAAATCTGTCGAGTGGATAAGTGATCGACAGCGGGAGGATCCGAGTCGGCTGCATTCGCGTCTAAATGTCGCTTGATCAATGCTGACCAACGGTACTTCTCTTCCCGGTTATCTAACCCCGACCAGCTCGATGATAGATACTTGTGCTAGCCATTAGACTGGGCGAGATTTTTCCGTTTCTGAAGTGTATGCTTACGATTCATGCAGTAATGGCAACTGCAACAGCTGATCAAAGCGGCATCATAAGTGCGACTCAGTAGAGTAACTTTGAACGATCGGCCACAGTGAGTTTAAAAATCATCGTTTGATGGTCTGGATGAGCGCGCCTTGCTTTTATTTTTTCGTGGATCATTTTGCTCGTGGACCATAGGGTTGATTGAAGTTCAGGTCAGACAATAAGTCCTCCAGTGCGGCTCCGGCATGGTCTATGATGCCTGTTGCGAGACCTTTAATTGATCTAAATGTGAACATTTTTCGACCTTAATGTGATCTAATGCTTCAATTGACAGAACACGCGGTGCCAAAGCGTATGTAGCATCCATGCGCGAGTTTGAACCCCGCCAATGTCGAGGAATTTCTATGCAGATCAATTAGAATTCTGTCTAATCTGTCCAACCAAACTGTTTCAAATTCAGCCTGAGATTCTTGAATAGACTAAGAACCCCGTGGAAATTACAAAATTCTAATAGACTTTATGCTCTCTGAAATTCAAGCAAGTCGATCTGAGAATATGGTGTTTTGGCATAAAATCCGGTCATTTTATCAAAATATGAAGGTTTTGAACTTCCCAGCTCCCGAGTCCAGTTTCACCCGGAATAACCATGCCGAGGGTCTGGTAATCAAAATAACATACGACAGTAAAATAGTTTTTACTTCGCACGCAAACTGAGGTCTTCCATGCTGGATGACTGGGAGTAATTCATGATTTAACCTATCCAGAGGGTACCTCAATGCCAGGTAAGTGGTTTATCTGACAAAGATAACCGAGTTTGATTTATATGGTGGTTCTTGGTTTATCGTTTATTTAAAGAGGGACCAAAAGGACTTCGCAACACAAAAGCAGTATTAGCAGTGTTTCAACCAGTGTCGATCAGTATAGGGCAAAAAATGGCGCTGAGTACATGTTGATGGGTAAGTAGTATTGGCGAATTGTGTCCTACTCTCGACTTCAGTGTTGAAGTTGATAACTTATGCATGACGGTTGACATTTCCCTTGAAAGTCACGTTTGTCTGGAGTTGATCTCGTGAGTTGTTGTCACATTCGACCAAAACTCCGGCGGAATAAACGGCACATAAACACTGCATTATCCATAATCTGACCGAACCGCAATCACTTCATGGAATATTTGTATGATTTGCTCGAAGAACATAGATGACGGACATATCGAAGTGTTATACTTTCAGAAAAACACTGTAATAGACCAAGGCCAAGATTCCACCAAAGTATTTCACGCTTTCAAGTGAAGAATGGGACCGAAAGAAAGTACTACAGCGGGAGACCACGAGAGCATGGTCTTCGGTCCTTTAGAGCCACCTAATTAAGTCCACCAACTTCGACCTCACTTTTCGCCAAAATTGTTCACTGTCCGATCATATTGCAGACTGATAATCCAAATAAAAATGATGCTGACTTTTTCCACGAACTCTCGGTCACAGCGGCCCTTTCACCTATCCGTGCAAATGAACCGATGCAGATGGATACCAGTTCTCACTCCGAAGTGGAGAAAATCAGAGGGTAGGCTTTCTTAAAATGAGTAAGACAACTGGACCAGATGGACCGTCACCGTCCTTCCTCAGGGATGGTGCCAGTGTTAACTTCGCAATTAACAAAAATTGTAGGATCACCCTGGCTAAAGGAACAGATTCCCAAGAAATTTTGTATACCGATTCACAAGAAGGATAATCGATTTTCATATAAAGTAGTTTGGCAAGCATTGTGTAACACCCAGATTGGTTGAAAATTCTTTTACCTTCTTCTTTTCGTTCATCTCGCCATACCCAATCTTCCTGCCCAGCTTGCTCGTAATGACGCTGATTTTGGTCTCTGCTTATTTTCGGCCCGAAGGGTAATACCCTTCGTTGTTTCGCCCTTGTGCTCTTTATTTGAGATTATTTTACGGACATTTGGTGCAGTCGCGGGCCACTTGATTTGAGGCGGCTTGTTTTGTTGCAGTCCACTTTCGTTTTATTGCTAACGTTGGTCAACTGTAGACGTTCCGTTCGTTTACAGCGGTTTTTGGCTGTCACGCTCAGACAAGTGTTGTTGGACCTGATCAAGCGGGCAGCATCTCTTGCTTTTGATTAAACCACGGGACAGATACTTTCTGTTTATTCTCTTTCTCATCGAGTGTTCATTTTTTGCGCAGATTTTGTTCCATTTTTGACCACCTTTTGGCTGGATAGTGACTGAGGCTAACTGTCAAAGGTATGGTTGCTTTATACATAATTTCAGATTCATGAATAGTACCGTAGAATTTGCGGAGCAATCTTGTTCTTTTCTGGGCTTCGCATCAATTTGGGCTACTCGTTGCTTTGAGGTTTCGAAGTGCTATCCGGAACATGGGAATTGCACTGTGAATCGCCGGTCGACTTCACTCGGACCAAGACTCGAACGTTTGGTCGTTGCACATTGCATCCAAAATGCTCACGAACATTTTCCTCCGCCGATTATCCAGTATTATTGAAAGGTGTGTGCATGAGAACCAAGCCGGTTTTCGTCCCGGTCGGGTTTGTATTGACCAACTTTTCATTTTAGAACGTAAGCACATGTTCGTAGACCCAAGATTTCTATCTTCTTTGACTTGAAGGCACCGTTCGACTCAGTCGATCGTACAGTCCTGCGCCCTAGCCTTTGATTGGTTGGCGTGTCAATGAAATTCATTTCACTCATTCAATCTCTGCATTCCAATAGCAGGGATCTTTCACCCGAGTTTAACACGATGAGAAGCTGTGTTTGTCAGGACTGCGCCCTTTCACTTTTTCTTTTCAATTTTGTTATTAAGATCGTTATAGAGTTGGCCATATCTTCATGTAAGACTAGTGGTACTGATATTTGCCCAGACAGGGATCGATCTTACTTGGAATATGTGGACGATGTTATTCTATTTGAGTGAGGACCTGAGTAGGTTGCAACCCTTTCTCGATTGTTAGAAATATCGTGTAGGTAAGTTTGGCATGTGTTTTGCACCTTCGAAGTGTAAAATGCTGTTGCAGGATTGGATTGGCTCAAAGTCGAACCCTGTTTTTGCACGGGAATAGCTGGGTGAGGTGGATACATTTTTTCATTTGGGTAGTTGTATCTCACTTGGTGGTTGTATATCGGACGAAGTCTTCACGCAAACAGGAGGTTGGGTTGGTGTTCAATAGTTTGAAGCATCTGTGGCGTCGACGTGGCATTCGCTTATCGATCAGAGGTTGTGTGCACAGGTTCAGTGAGTTCGGTATTGCTGTGGGCTCAGAAACATGGGGGTCGAGACCAGATATGCGGAGACTTTGGTCGTTTGAACGCCGTCATCTCCACAGTAGTGGTAGGATATGGTGGGAGAATTTTGTCAGTGACTCAGAGATTAGGCGTTATATGTTAGGTTTTGGGGGTTCGGTCTTCAGAACGAGCGCTGAAACAGAATAGTTTACTTTTATAAATAAATCACCTTGCGATATCAATGCTCAGCTCGCCATTAAGAAACCATGGAAGCACTGTGCACCTGTTTCAACCTTGTTAAGATTCTTCAGTGCATATCCATCGCATCCGAACCGAGACGCGAACTCGGGACGAACATTTGGGAGTCGAACACCATAGCCATATCACACGGTGAATTATTTCATGAAAACAAATTCCTACTACCAATAACTACCTAGTAGCCAAACTCTATGAGTGATCCTCATGGCTTTCGTCGTACTTAGCAACCAACCCCCTATTGATAGACGACTTCTCTGTGCCCGTGGCCTTGCAAATCAGTCACGGATATCTGTTATATCATGTTCAGCAAGCCGCTGAGTACCTACTTCCATTATTTCTTAATGGTGAGTTGAGCGTTTATATCACGTGGTGAATTATTTCACGAAAATACAATCTCACATTACTAATACCTAACAAACAGAATGGGTTATGTTTTGCCCATGCTCACAGAACGACTGTCTCGTTGTACGCTGCTCTGTGAGACTGCTAAGGGTCGGAAGGTGGGTGGAGGTGGCCATTGAATGACATGGAAAATTGCATGAAAAGTTTAACTGATGGACTGGTTCCTGTAGATGCTGTCAGACTACCAAGTTGGACCCCCACAAGCCCTCCCGAAGAGACGGTTGGAGACAGCTGGTGATATGGCTCAATATCGCAATCCGTTGGATTTCTCTTTTCGATAGTTGTTTAACTATTTGTTTTTCATTCGATCTTTCATTATTCCTCGTTCTCTTTTTCTGTTTGGATGGTTGGTGTTGTAAGATTGGATTGGAAACCAAAGCAATTTGGTGCAAAATCACCGTTTGTGCAAACTGAACTGAAAAAACTGATACAGAAACCCTTACCCAAAGAAATCCACAACAATTTATATTCGGTCTAATTGGTAAGTTGTTCGCGACGAACTTGGTCAGAAGATAAGTTGTTTTGGTCGAAATATCCAATTCGTCCCTAATGAAACATACCGCAGCCAGTGGCTTTAGTGGTCCGGAGGTAAACGCTTGTGGAATCCAGTCCAACAAAGGATTGGTGCATGTGAGTTTTTGGGATGAACCATGTTACTGGTTGTACATGGATGGAGCTGTTACCAAACATGCTTTCTTGAATGTATCAGTAAAACAATTCTGCCCGAGAAACTTCATCCATCTTCCTGATACGGTTATATCTCTTGAGTTTCTTCTACGATACGAGATGGAGATACTCACTTACCGTTTAAATCGTCTGATCGCGGACAAAACTACGCTGAAAGAGGAATGGAACGTATTTCAAGAACTCATATATGGGTTTGGATAGGAAAATTCTTGTCGTGAGCTCCCATCGAGGACCGACGGAATCAAAATAGTTTATAGTGGTTAATCTAGTAATTACTCGTTTAAGAAAATTAAGTATACTTTTTCTGTACAAGTATGATTTTAGTAGTTTAGTATGTTCCGTGTATACCAGCCAAGTGCCATTTCTTGGTAAAATATTCTATGTTCCGGAAATAAGTCACTCTGTCAACGTACCACTTCTCGTTAGTTTGTTTTTTCAAGGTTCACTGGAATTGTTGAAATATAAGTAAACATTGAATTACGCATACGGAATTCTATCCCAAATCACGACTTCCTTGTATCTGTGTATTTCGTTAGGAGTACAATGCACAATCCACTCCGGAAGCAGTTCTATGCAAAGACTTCGACAAGTAAGTCTTGTTCAGTCAGATTATTGTTCTTCGTTCCTCATTGGAATACTCCTCGGTTTTCTTTGTACCACCCCCCTCCTAAAATAATTCTCATCTTTTCCCGTCTTTCTCCACTCTAGATTTGAAATGTTGATTCAAGCATTCGAATATGAAAAGGAAACGCACACACCGAACAAATTAAACGAGTTTTTCGAAAGCACTTTAGGTAAACCATATAACACTTTCCATCTATTCATATTTGCCGTTTGCTTTTACTGTTGCTTTCTTTGTATCAAAGTAGACCATAGTCATCACTGTAAATATCATAGTTAGTTTCGGTCAAAACTGTACCACCATGACAATGGTGTATTTCTTATTCGGTTTGCCTGTCTATTCCCTAATTATTCGTATGGTATGTGAGTGAGAAATCGGTTATGAACATGCGCAGTATAATGTACAGCTGATAAATTAAATGAATAACTTGAAATCTTTAAGACTAATCTTACCAGCCAATGCTCTGATGCTTAGTGCTCCGTTGGTATTTTGTCATCCAGCCATAAGCTCCAGTACCATTTTTGGTTGCAGATAGGATAATTTTCATATCTAGGTACAACAAGTAAAAACGTTTTTTGTTCATGCCTACTGATTGAGCATGGTAGAAGGAATATGTACCACAGTCTCTGTTGTACAACGCGAAAAGGATATTTGACATGGTCGGCGTTGCTTTGTTTTGAAAGACGGACCGCTGATGTTGACTGGTTGGCTGTGGGCTTCATCCGGTTTGCCTATCTGCCATCTTGCTGACCAATCACGACCTGACTTCACCCATTGTGTCTTTGCTGTCAGATCTCTCACGATTTGGCAGCATCACACGGTATCCTCTTATGCTTGTTTCCAAGCATGGCAATAACACAAAAATATTGGCGAAAATTATGTCCCGCAAGTACGATTAAGGTGAGGTGGACATGTATGCAAAGTGCGTTTTGTATTTTTACTGTGCACGTTTCGATGCATATTGATCGATTCCTTTTCTGTACTGTCTAAGGATGAAACGTAGACATCGTCTCGAAATCAGTATCGAAAGTTCGTTTACCAAGTGATCAAAATGCATTTGTTATCCCAAGGTCATAGACAAAGAGAAATCGCAATATACATCTATCAATGTGTGCGCATCTTACTGTCTCACTCGAATCGCAAAGTCCTCCGATCGGTGCATTAGGCCAACCTCCGCTCGCCAGTGGAACCTAATTGGCCACTGAGTTCCATCTGAAATCTACGAACACAGACTCGTGCGAAGCCGGATGATAAATCAGCAGCTGAAGAGATTTGCAAACCACTGACCGTACTGGCCAGTTCTCATACCACGGTACAGCTGTCCAGTTGTATGGTGTTCTTCGAACCAGGTAATAGTTGGAGGATGGTTCGATGTGGTCAGTTGACTACATGGGTAAAATGCTTGAACGCTTTCACCAGTGGATTGGCTCGTGTAGGTGAAGTTTGGGGCCCACAAGGTCCCCCGAAGCAATGGTTGGAGACAGTGGGTGGTACTTCTTGGTGCCGCAGTCAGTGGTATACTTGTATTCGAAACCTTTCCTCTTATATTTAGGTCTTCAACTTACTATTCTGCAGTCGATCTTTCATTATTCCCCTTTGTTTTTTCGTTCGACCAGATGATGTTGTGAGGTAACAATCACAACCAGTGCGTTGGTGCAAAGTCGTTTTTTGTCCAAGCTGAGCTGAAATGATTCAACCCCAGTTTCACAACGCTTATGCTTCAGGCATTTGGTAGAAGAAGAATTGGATCAACGAGCTTCATTTCCAGTCTCATCCTTTCTTTTCATTGGTGTCATTTTTTCTTTCTTTTTGCTCCCAAAACAGGTTGTTTTTCAACACCGCTCGTGAAAGACTGGGTGACCGATTTATGTGAGGAACGGGAGACCTTTGCTAAAGGAGATCTACCATCCTCCTCGAGCACTTGATGAATGTTACCCATTTCCGTTCAAAATGTTGTAGTCTTATTTGTTTTCCTTGGATTTACAGTGTGGTTATTATCTCTCTATCAAAGCTGTTTAATAATAGCACTTTTTAAGCTTTGCACAAATTTTTCATTCTTTTCTGTACCTTGTTATGGGCAAACGGAAGCAATATTGCGCTCAACCCAGTGGCATAAACTTTGTAAACCATTTAAGTTTTCACGGTGACACTGTATATATATATATATATTCATATTACGTTGGCTTGATAGCAAGCATAACGCCAGCACAAAAGCACTGAAGAAGTCTTTGATTAGGGGATAATTGAAGTAAGCATTTAAATAGGGGAAGATGAAAACAGATTTCCTGTGTCGCCACCTAAGTTTTGTCTGTTTTCCATTTGTTTTGTATGGACATGAGGCTAGCACATAGTCCATACAGCATTCATACCACTATATTCAATTTTTAGCCACATTTCTCCGCGACTATTATTAGCAGCGTTCCCTATCTGTCGGGAACCAACGCCGATGAGAAACACTAACTGGAACCAAAGCCGATGCTGGCTTCTTCAAATCTCGACGGTAACTCATGGTCTGATCGCCCCGTCGCTTCTTCCACCCTTGACCAATGCCCACAAAATAGCGCAGAAAGTAAAATGGTAAGCAATCGCAGTTAACTTGGGACGTTTTCCCCGGTCAAAGGCAATCGTCTGCACCCAACACAGCACAACCCATGTGTTTATCATTCGTCAGGTTTCCTAATCAAACTTAAGCAATGTATCTGGGATATTGGTGTTCTGACAACCATGAAGGGCACTGTGAATCGTGATATTGTGCAATCTTCCTTTGAATAAAACCTAAATGTCTTGTTAACGCTTTAAGTTTCGCAAGTTTTTGAAGCCGCTGTGACTCACGTTATTCCCGAAACGACCTCTCCCAAGACCATCTCCACGTGCGTTGAATCTCCACATTTACTCAAGCTATTGAACGTTTCTAGATGGTGGGTGAGTGTGTACGCAGGCCCCGGACAGTCTTGAAGAAGCAACTTTCACTTTGTAAATGCAAAGTACATGGCGTATCTGCATATCTCAACTGTCAAGCGATTCAAAAATGCGTTTAATCGCTTGTGAATTACCTCAGCGTTCACCAAGTGGTACTTGCGTCCCCTGTAAGGATTGCATCTCCACCATCTTATGTAAAGTATCTAATACGGTCAAGTTCAAGAAGCAGTCCACGGACGATGGAAAATCGTAAATAAATTCTGTCAAAGCCCCTAAGCTACCTCAGGTGCAACGGCACGAATCGCTGAGGTCCGGCACACGCTTCTAAGATTCACCAGTGGTCAACAAATAGTGCCATAATACAGCCCAATCAATGAATTTAAAGCCTGTGAGAATGTCTACAGACGTTGATTTTTGGGTCATGCAAAGCGGATGATGCTCGGATAACTGTCGAAGAGCGGATGTTTAATCGATGCATTTAAGATCCACACGGATCTTAACCTTTTTTTCGCGACTTTGCTTGTCGCGCGTATTCTACAAGCTTCTCAGAATGACGGACGCCAATGACTTTGATCCTATTTCGCGTAGGCTATTATCCCTGCCACTATTGAAGCCACTCAGGGGGCTCTTCGTGAAGATGGAGACAACGATTGATTCTTCGTTTGAGACGGTGGCCTTCTTGAAGACTTTCATGAATACAACTTAATTTTATCTGATAAGCTGTATTTCGCTATTTTTCATTAAAGCTGGTTAGAAGCAAACGGAATCAAATGTTTCGCAAAGTCCTAAGACGTCGGATTCCTTGTGGATCTTACAATTATGTGTTGGACATACACAAGCAGACCAGGGAATTTGTACCAAAACAAATTTAGAAGGAACTGGCGCGAGAGTTTAAGAAAACGCTGATTCCAAGGGCTCAATCCAGCATCCAGCATGTCCTCTTAAGAAAAAAGTTTCGCCGAAAGGTTAGCTCCACTTACATATATAGACATAAATATATTTATATATGTATGTATGTATGTATGTATGTATGAATGTATGTATGTATGAATGTATGTATGTAGGCATGTATGTATGTATGAATGTATGTATGTATGAATGTATGTATGTAGGCATGTATGT
>LUCM01006248.1:4831-17381 GCA_008360955.1 Fasciolopsis buskii
TTCTAAGGAATGGAAGAAGCCATGTGGAGGCCAACAGATGACGTGGCAACGTGGGATGAGAAAATGTACAGCAGACTTAGGTGAAGTAAGTGTCTCACGCCTTCGTGGTTGGGGTCCGAAAGACTTGTCGACTTGCATGCTGGAGAAACTGAAGGATGTGGCAGTGAACCGTGAACAGTGGCGATCGTGCTGTCATTTTCTATCGAATCAGAATGATTGAAAACACGTGCGTTTGTACTGTGTTCCGTGTGTTGACCGCAGCAGCATCTTATCTGTTCCCGCCTGTGTAGGTTCACTCCCTGTTCTCCTTGGATATTCACTCTTTTTATATAAACGTGTAACTCTGGGGAAGAGGCAGCGGTCAGTGAGGCTTGCCTTGCTGTTTAACGCTGAACGATGATGATGATGAATGTCGACCTAAGCATGATTTAATGCACCAGGTTTTCTAATTTGGGGATTAAAATCATCGGCTACCACTGCAATGTCGAAGGCCTTGTTTACGCGAACAACAATGATCAGTATGTCATAAAACTAGTCTTACTGTGTGCCAGTGCTGCAGTCTGTCGGAGCACATCCTGAGATGACAAACGAGTTGAGCTAAACATAGCTATTTTTTGCACGCTAACTGACTCTTGGGGTCTTGAGGCAAATAACCAACTACTAACCGAAATCCAGTATAAAAGGACCATTCCGGACCGTTCGCACATCACGCTAACCCACAGCTTGAGCTGCTTCATCTCCTGAAGTGTGCAGGAAATATCTTTTTGAGATATGAAACAGCTAATCGAACTACAATACTCCAATTCTGAATTCGTGTTTCACTGACAGCAGCTGACATCAATCGAAAGTTAGCCCACTGTCAAAGCTAAAGACGCCTTTTGGCTAGCCTGCATTAAAGTGCACACATTGAAGGAACCGAGATTCGGAGGCTAACGAGGCTTGAGAAGACGTGAGCTGACAGATTGAAAATCACTTAAAACGATAATTCCGACAAAGCGTTGCGAGTATGGGGCGTTCTATCAATGGGAGCATGATAGGTGGACGGATGAGGTAAGGAGTGTCGGTTAGAGGTAGAAGACATTGAGGGGAAGAAGAAACTTTGAGAACAAGTATATTCAGCCGTCCTACTCAATTCAGGGGATAGCGCGGTCCAGATTGGGTGGCGCAACGACCGATGGAGGATGGAATTTTTATTAGACGTGCGATTCATTAGAGATGGTGGAGGAATACTGCTAGGGCGTTAAGTCATTAAGCAGAACGATTAGGGTTCTCAACCAAAGCCTTTGGTTTTGACAAGAACCTGTCCGCAAGACAGCGCAGAGTGCCTGAGTAGAAGCCCAAAGCATTTTCGTTACATGCTTGAGGGCTGGATGAAGCGGAAGAGACATACCCTATAACCGTTAGCGCCCGCCACACACGGAGGGGGGAGACGGAACCGGAAACCGCGACCCAGAAACCCGGAGTGACTTGGAACCACATAAGGTCTCGTCAGGTCAGGTATGGTAACAAGCCTGGTAATAGCAGGTTGCTGTCTACCACCGAAGTAACCGGCGCGACTGACATTCGAACTTTAAACGTTTTTGGCGATAGACACTTATTCCACTTGACTGCCACCGATCATCTGATTAGATCAATTATTCTTCCACTCATTTTCCCATTGAACTGCCAGATCAAAACAACCTTCATCCATTGACTTCCTACGTAGGACTGAATTCTCGGTTCAAGATAAGCCATTCTGTATAGTTCGTTAGGTCATGAACGCACAGAAACCGTCAAAAAACGTCAAGGTGCAGCCTCACTGTGACCGTCCAGGACTATCGAGTTTGTCACATTAGGCTAGGTGTCGCGCAACTGGGCCACTGTATTTTCGATGCACTTAGCGATGGACTTTTAGGATTGTTCCAAAATCTGCATAGGTAACTGTTTCTTCGATTAGGGCGGGGGGGGGGGTAATGGGGACCACGTGTGGATGCAAAAAGTGCAAGGCCACTTTGCTTCGGTAAGATGAGTCACACAAAAGCGGAACAAATGGATTCAGGAGAACAGGACTGACCGTCAAACTAAGTTGACGTCAGTCAGTTGAACAACACACAGGCTCGGAATTGGACCGACTGGAAGCCGAGGACAAGCATGGAGTCAGTCAGGCACCTTAGAACGCGGAAAGGTATCTGATTTTGTGACATGTTCAGATGAGACCAGGGGCGGCGTTCGGTATGAAGACCAAAGAATACACAATGAGCCCGTTAGACGGAGGGCAATGGGCTAAAGAACTTTATCTTGTGTGAACCATTTGGTCCTGACAAATAAAAGAAACTGTCATGCTGAGCGGGCAGAGACAATTTGACAGTTGCCACTTGATTAAGCGGAGTGGAATTGAACTAGAACCCAGACGACCGACTGAAGGTGCCAAAGTTAGCGACAGTGATAAACGATTGTAAAACAATTGGTACTTTCGATGCACTTGTCACCGTAAGCGCATTAGAAACGCTAGAGACATGAGGGGATAAACAGAGAGTTTAGATTGGATTCAATGAACATCCGTTTCGTATCCTGAAACACTACTAAAGAAGCAGCATAAGGTCCTCATGATAAATTGTCCTATATGTCGTTCTAATTGCCCACCGTCTTAATTCACTTTCCAAGACAAACGAACAATTTTCTTTAAGACACCTTCTGTTTTGCATTGTGGATGGGAAAACAGTGCTGGGATAACCATCCTTCTCCAGTACGGAGGATATGCAAATCACCTTCAATTTCCTTAATAGGACTGATTCGACTTGTTCTGGTGGACAGTGATCGTACAAGAGCCCATTACAGGACTCAGCAAAAGCTTCTGAAGTTAAGATATCATCCAATCCATGTCAGTCTATGATAGACAGCAATTCGTTGTAACCCGGCTCGTAGACATACATAACCTATTGAGACCTTATGTGATTCTATGACACCCAAGTCTCCGGGTCATGGTTACCAATTAGCCCTTCTCAGAGTAGTGGGCCCTAGTTGCTGGATGCTCTTTACACTACGCTTAGGCACCTTGCATGTAAAAAAGATGGCCCTATTAGGAACCGATAGTCGTTCTTAACGATCTTCATATCTGTAAGGCGGAAAAAAAGATTTCTTCTCATGTTCAAAGGCAAACTGTAATGACAACGACTGAAACTCTCTAGGATATCCAGTGCGTGTGATTCCTTTTTGACTACAAAAAAATGTCACTGGTATGACAATCGTGGAAGTGCTTACGTTGCATGCAATCGTGTAGCGTCACTGCTTCTAAGTATCCCATGTGTATGTCAACCAAGACAGGTCCAAGCCGGCTTTTCATTTCCATACTTTCCATTTATTGATAAATAATGCCATCAAAACGGAAATGCACATTCCCAGCACATGGGAGCAGTAGGTTTTTGAGATGATGTGGAGGAAAACTTTTGTGATCTGCCTGATAGCAAATGATGTCAATGACACCTTGAATTGGGATACTGATGTACCATGTGTTAGAAACACTCAAGTTCCGGACTCTGGACAAGACTTCGAATGAAGTAGCTCAAACCCATGACACCTGGCGGACGGCGAGAGATTCAATGACCGTAGTGAAATAGTCTGAGTGACAAGCCATCAAAAACCAGGCAGCATGTAATGGATCGTAGAAACAGCTGTCATTCGCTGCCGTAAGCCTGATTTTTACAAGTAGCTGGAATTCGTGACCATTCTCCTTCTCTAGTAAACAGTGTGAAGATACGAAGACTAATGGTAATGAGTTCCCTCCACTTGCCCAATCCCCGTGATTCCGGTAGTTTTCGTTATTCTTATCCATTTTCCTCGGCGTGGGTTTCGATCTCCGCAGCGCTGTCCTTTTTCAGAATAGAAGCTCACCCGAATGAACGTACACAGTTGAGAGGAAAACGAGAAATAGCTGAATTCAGTTTATCTTTTGATTATGCTTCCTCTTGTACTCATGAAACACAAGACAATACACTGCTTTTTCGATAGCAGGCAAGAAACTTTTAAACGCTTGAAACAGAAGCTGGCAGTTGCAAAAAGTATAAGTTTTGGCTAGAAATTAGCCAATGACTTACAGGTTTATTAACGGATTAATAGTAAACAATAAGTCTTCCGATTAAACACTCCAAATGAGACAAAAAGATTTAATCAACTCTGCGTGAAAATTGATTTCCTCGAGAAAGCTTTGAAACAAAGCTCAAAACGTCCACCCGCGACTCAACTTTTGCACTGTTTACAATTTCCTTAATTTGTTTCTCATTACAAGGCTTTTTGTAACTATTCGGATCTCAGATTATCAAGTGAGATGGGTATAGGAACTGCATTACCAACAGAATTCATAACCATGGAAACGTTTCACTGCAAACCAGCACTTTTTGGAAGTTCAGACATGTATCCGCCCGAAAAATAAAGCGACTGCTTAGAAGGGCCCCTTAACAATTTCAGGTGGTGGATTAAACCAGCACGCGAACTCTGTCGACGCGCGTCCAATTCATGCTACAAATCAGCTGAAACCCGAAGGATTTTATATTTATTGGTCAGTCCTTTCAGAAAAAAAAATATTGATTCGGCGTTTCCTTTTGTTGAATTAAATGCAAAGATTTTCGAAGAAGTCATTCAGTCACAATATAAACAAGACCGTCCATCTGCTTTGAAGTGATGCGAATTTTGCGGAAAAATAATCTGCTGAATTCTTTACGTTGAAATAGCGCATAACTGTGGCCTTCTGTCCTCAACATCGTATATATATGCATATATATGTATATAAAACGAGATCTGGATTTGTCCACTTAGGCTACAAAACTATTTTCTAACTATAGCTTACATCAAGCCAACGTAATAACCACTATTAGAACAATGAACAACAAACAACCAATAAGCCAAGGTTAAAGTGTGCGTGTAACAATCAGAGAGCAGAAACCGGTTACTTCTCACTGCTGCGTATCCGAATGTTAATCGCGCACCATAACACTTGTGCGCAATTTGTCCATGGTGCATTGACAGACGTACAGACAAATAGCCTTGCATAGTTAATCTTAAGGGGACTCGACAAAAATAAAGCTACCAAACAAGCAAGGGCGACGTCAATTGAAAAACCGAGAAGTCTACTTCGACGTTCCATCGTAGGCCGCCAACCGAGCCCATCGTCCGTCTCCACCATTTCTAACAAAACAGCAAGATCAGGAAAACGACAATTCTTGTTCAGTACCCAAAAGCGCCTTGCTCTGATAACATGAGTGGTCGCATGTGAGTCTTACTGAATGTTACCGGTCCCAGTTATTTTTTTGAGTCATCTTTGGTCTGTCCAGCTTCGCTCGTTTGTATGAAAGGACAAAAAGCTAATGAGTCTGCGTGTTTTCCCCCAGACTCTATTAAGTCAAGAGAGCTTACACTCAAAATCACTTGCTGCAAAAATGAATGGGGTAAATGGTAAACCATGTGCGTGGACAGAAATCGTTAGGTGAAGCCGGTAACGGTAATTGGAAAGTTACATGGAAGAAGAAGCGTCACCAAGTAAACAGAACTCCCGATCAGCGTGTCCCAATTTGAAGCATTTTTGGTGTCCATATGACATCCGGCTATTGATGAAAAATCGAGTATGCTCTGCAACAATTAAATCAGTTCTTCTGTACAGCTCACACAGGGACGCTGTGGGTGAAATATATGCGAAGATCGCCATTGGTACATCACTGGTGTTTTCGTAGCATCGTTAGAAAACGAGAGAATACTTTATCAGCACCCTTGATGTTACACGCAGGGGACGCCGTCACGGGAATTAACCTTCCGAACAGATACTGAATTTACACAAGTTAGCCCCGTTAGGTCACGCGTTTTGCTAATCGCCTTCATCGGTGTATGCAACCCTATGCGACAAGTAGCGGTTGAAAGATGAGTAGAGATGTTCAGCCTATAACACAGCCAAAGAGGATGAAGTTACATTTCCAGGTCAGAACCCCCGAGGCTTTCCCAACAGATGATCAGAGATAAGCGCCCCGACTAAGCCTCAGATCTGTAAAGTACTGAAATTCAAATTATTTCCTCTTTTACATAGTGCCTCGCTCAAAATTTTACTAATTTACTCAATATCCTTTCATTCACTTGATTCACCGTAAACAGAACCATAGCACATCAGTGCAAGATTCCCAGATGCAAAACTTGGAAATGTTTTGACAGGATGTACAGTTTTATCACAGCATTATTAAGAATCCCTGATGCGGTTCATAAGTAGGCTCACCATCCGTTCACACTCCTGGTGAGTCCAAAGGGATTGTTGTAAAAACCACTATCGAAATATGCAAGTGTAGGTTTGACTGAACAGAAAAGTATGCATACAAGATGGACGGCGATAATCCGAAACCGGTGGGGCGCTTCTAGGAGGACTATGTTTACTGATCCATATATAATAATACATGCAACAAAAAAACATCAAATCTTCATAGACACCATTCGCAAAATCACCTGGTTAAAGAGCAGGACGTCTCAATCACGACATCCAATTCGGATAATCTGAATCTCAGTAGGATGATCTAACAGGTTAAAAGCGGTAATCAGTGAAATGACCCAACAATAAACGGCGTTAGTCAAGTAGAGCAAGCATCTGTCTCTCCAACTTAGATCACAGATTAGGATCCCAATTCCCGACATGATCTGGTTTTGGTTGTTACCACCCAGAACCATCTACTCAAAAAAAGAACAGTAAAGGTCGGCTGAAAAATGAGAAGTTGAGAACTAAAAAGAAAAGGTTCTGAATGGAAGAACGTCACTGACTGCGACACTGACTTACATCACTAATTGTCTCCAACCCTCGCCTGGAGGGGAAGTTCGTGGATTTCAAATCGGTAGTGCAACTGCACCTATACGACCCAGTCCATTGGTCAAACTTTCCATGCATTTCTCCCATGTCTTTAATTGACCACCTCGAACCATTTTCCAACCATTACCCTCCCCTCAGAATAGCGTACGACGAGGCAGTCGTTCTGTGGGCACGCGCAAAACATGCCCCAACCATCTTGGCCTTTTCTGATTCAGTACCTGTTCTGAAGACAGAATTCTAGGACCCGATACCTTACGCCTAACCCTTCAAAAACTCACGAAATTCTGACATCATACTCTACTAATACTACGAAGACAAAGGTCATTAAATACCAAAGGTCTTCGTATATCTTCTGCCCTCGACGGTCGTGTTTCGATCCATAGAGCGATACCGACCTCACTGCTGCTTTGTATACTCGACCTCTTGTCCTTAGGCTGATGTCACGCCCGGGGAAAAGATGCCACAGATTAGTAAATGCAAATCAGGCCTTCTATATGTGCGAAGACACGTTCTCCGATTCAGACCACTATCTAAGTGATTAAATTTATCCACCTCAAACAGTTGCTCCCCAGCAGAGTTCGGCTTTGAGCCAATCTAGTCTTCAACAGCGTTTTACATTTCGAAGGTGCATTTACACTATCGCCCAGATGATCGAGAAAAATCCGCAACTTAGGTTTTACTCACTGGCACAACGTTGCCGCATATTCTAAATCAGACAGTTTCCTGTCGGAACAAATACCAATGCCACTATTCTCGTACGAGGATAAGGCTACCTGCATAACCATCTCAATGATAAAATTGAAGAATAAAGGTGAAAGGAGATAGCCCTGAGGATTACCACTTCCGGTGGTGAACTCGCGTGAAACATCGCCTTAAGCACGAATTCCGCTTCGGCTGTTAGTATAGAGAGATTGGACAAGTGAAAAGAATTTCTCTGGTACAGCCTTCAATGAGGTAGCGCTACAAAATCCCATAATCGACTGAGCCGAATGCCACTTTCCAAGTAGGAAGGTCGGAAATCGTGGGTCCATGAAAATTTAGTCAATACAGCCTCGAACGGCACGGAAACCGACTTGGTTCCCACACACACACACACACACACACCTTTGGATCTGGATACAATGCTTACCAAACTAATTTCTCTGTAATTTCGACATAAAGATCTATCAGCTTTCTTATAATTTGGTACAATCGCCGATTCATGTCAGCCAACAGGAATCAGCTCCTCTGGCCAGAGTGATCCCACGAGTTCCATTAACTCCGACAGTAACAACTCGCCACCAACCTCAAAGAGGAATGGAAACAACCAGCCAACTTCAGCGGCCTGGTCTTCTACAAAAACCTATTTCCTTGATCATCATGTCACATGAAGGACTGGTATCCATATGCATTGGCTCGCTTGCAGGAAAAAATGAAAGGCCCAACGTGGCCATGGGCTAACTAAACTGCTCCCAAAATGTTCCGCCAAACGCACCAAGCGAGACTGAATCAGAATCACTCCGGATTCTTTAGCCAACTTGTTTACACTCAGCTTCCGTAGACCGGTATTCCTAATTACCACCAGTTTTCGTAGCCATTTCTCAGATTCACGGTCAGCTGGCGTATCAGGGTTTTACGCGTGCCATGGTAAGTGAAATCCGGAGGGACGGATTTACGGAGATCCAACAGAGCAACTGAAGTTTCTGAGGGTCAAATAGCATGGAGTCCTGTGTAGCGGTTGCCGTTTAGTGCATGAATGCCTTGATCAGCACCCATTGTTTGCTCGGATCTCGGACACTTCGGTGAGACGACACTCGTATTGAAAGCCCCAACTGGAAATGAATTCGAATAAGCCGCTATGCAGAGAGCCTAGTTTTCGTGTCCAGGTGACCACAGATCAGAGCCAAACAAAAGCGAGCACGGAAGAAAGCATTATTTAAGGCCACGGGTGTTGACCACAGCGATCGGCAATCCTCGATTAATCCACGCCACCGGTGACCGACGGAAATGTGATCAATGTGAGTCCAACGGTGTGAAGGCGAAGCAGGTTGCCAGATGAGCCTGTTACCTTGTATAACAAAAATTGGTGTCCGGCAGAAACAATCTCTGGTGAGAAAAAATCCCATTAGACGATCTTTGTTGTCGGTATAATCGGGTGAAACAGAAATTCGGCCTTTAATCTGACGTTCCAGCTCCGCCAAGTGGCGCTAAAATCACCGGCAACGACCACAATGTCCGTTGAACGCACACCTCGGAGTGATCAAGATAACTCCAGGAAGAATTCTTCTTTGGTCTCATGGGAGATATAGCCAGTGGACTCAGGCACAAATACGAAGAACAAACATCGAAGCTTCAATCGACTGCTGTTGGCACTTACAGAACCGTTCAACCGAACTGCACATAGACGACTGTTGACTGGGATCCAGTCTAACAGTGCACGCCCGGCTCGCATGATCGGCGCGATCCCAACGCCGGCTTAGCCACGAACGCTTGCAAATCGGATGACCGAACACGCGACAAGTGAAGCGAGAGAAACAACAGGAAACTGTCATCAGACATTATGAGAGTGACAAACTGGTAAACCGAAAGAACAAGAACCTCGCAATGCCGAGATACTCACCAGATCAAAATGATAGCCTTCGGGACTCTTGTTCAAATTATATCTTCATATACACATCCAATCACCTTTGACTAATTGTAATCTACTTCAAGAAACTTGTGCCATCGCGAAATAATAAATGAAAAAAAGAGACTGTACACTCAAAACAGTGGTGAAAGTCTTGACCATTCACTTACGATGTTACGAACTCCAGTGACGTTTTACTGTCCTCATATGTGCTGTGTCAGATAAGTTACAAAGCGACGCCGAAAGGATTTGAACAACTAGCAAAGGAGCTATACTTGATAGCCGCCCAAACTACATAAGCATTCAGACTGCGCAAAAAGTATCACTGGTAAAATTAAGTACTTCAATCTTTAAATTGCTGTAACTCCCACGCTATACACAGAAGTGGTATCATTAGTTCTACGAAAAGAAAAGCTTAACACGGATCTAAGATTCATTCGCATTTTTTCAGCACTTCTAGATCTTACTTTCCTTTTATGTGCCTGTCTAGAATGAAATGTCTGCCGGACAAAATGGAATTAAAACTATGGTCAAAAACAATGTGAAAACCAGTATTCGATGATTAATGCGTCTCGACCGATACATGACTATCCCAGCAAGGGAAATAGTAATATAATCTGGTAGCCGACGTGGCAGACAATAATACCGATTTGAATAAAATAATTTTAAAAGAATGACTCTATGGCCGACTGTTGACCTACCTGAAAAAGTTCCATTGAAATCTGTTTCATTCCTATTCAGAATGGTTGCTTTTACGCTCAGATAGAATAAGTGTCGGGTGGTTGCTTGGATCAATTCCTGTTCGATATCTTCCGGGAAAAACTTCGTGTGAAAAAAGAAGCATAATTGTTTTTGGGCGGCATTAGAGCGCTGCGAAACGATCTGCGGGGAGAATTAAAATCAGCCACGAAGCGTGTAGGGCACTACTTACCTTTTTATCCAATTTCAACCACTGTGATAAACGCATTCTGCCGTTCGGTAATAGGCTATAGCTCTGTAGACCGAAATACCATGTTTCACGCAACCCGATAGTGCTGCACACCAAGTCGAACAAATACTTCCCAGTACTTTTATGCTGGAGAGAAAAAAGCATGTCAAGCGAGATGAAACCGCTTACGGATATGTTGAATTCCAGCTCGGATTCGTGAGAAGTAACCTTAATTCGCAAGAGTTTCTTCGTGGGCCCTTTGTTCCACTTCATATAGACGGGCAACGAGTGGACCACAGTTAAAATAATAAGTTGCGTTTAACAAAACCTATAAAGAGCATAGAAAGACGTGATCACCATGAGCTTGTTACAACTCAGTCAAATAAGCGGACGATTATTGGACAATTAGGAAAGGTATGTCGATAGGCTTTTCTCGTCACTGAAAACTGAATCTTTGTAGCCGCGACACTTGCTTCAGCATCATAGACTGATTGAAAATGCGAGTCACTGATACTGGTGTCTAACAATAATTCTTTGAAAAGCGACAAAGGAGTTGCTTCCATACCGCCCCGTAGATCTTCAAATCTGAGACCCGGCATATCCCCACTGAGCATGCCTGGCGATTTTCTGTACTCGATCACCAATACCACCGAAGTATTGTTGGAGTACAGTAAGAATGTTGAGTGGGCAACGATGAGGTGTGTCGTCGTGTTTTTGATCCAGTAAAGTCGTCATGTCATTGGTGTAATATCTCCACACGAACTCCCGTGGCTCGCACACGTATTGCGCATACCAGCCCATCGTGCCGTTTTTGCACGTTCTGCACAGGGCTGGATGAAGCGACGGGGTAGTCAGGCTATGACTTGGTTATTTTATTGTGGCTGGCTCCTCGAAGACGATAAGCAAGCTTCACGAGCGCTTCTGATCGCAACTGCCCATGTTCGGCGGTTAGCAGAAAGTCCCTCGCAGATATCGAACCAGTTAGATCTCCACCGACGTGTGTTGCAAACCATACGAAGGCCCAGCTGATGTCTTCGAGAAGGGTATCAAGCCGGATATTTAGTTGCCCTCCTGGTCCGTGACGAAAGTCTGCGTATGCAGATGCTGCCAGGAAAATTATCATCAGAGCGTGGTAAGGTTTAAGAATGACGTCTCCGATTCCCTGAGTTCGGCGGAAATTTGTGTGCACCGAAAGTCAGATGTGGTACCGCTATCGAATCGACGGTTAACTCACTTTTAAAATGGACTTCAACCACCAGTGATCAAAAACCTCTAACATCCTGATTTCATTCGATCTTAATGGCCAGGTCTCACAGCCATAAAGACCGTGAGATCCGGCTTTGAAAAACTCGAGTCGGGTTTTGATACTAGTCTAACTCCGTCACTACAGTGCACTGCACAATTATGGAAACGGCTTCTGGGCAACGTCAAGGGGTCGAATGACATTATCCACCGCTTGCATGTTTGGAAAGAAGGGAGGGCAATGATAATGTGAGACCGGAGGGTCAAGTGCTTTATCATCACCATTATCGTTCACCGGTAAACAGCAAGGCAAGCCTCAATGAACACTGCCGTTCCCCAAAAGTTACAAGTTTCCATAGAAACAGTGAATATCCAATGAGAACAGGGAAGGGATCAACACAGGCAAGAAAAGATAAGAATACTGCCGCAGCCAACATGCGGAACACAGTCTAACTGTACAAACGAACCTGTTTTCAATTAGTCTGATTCGATAGAAAATGACAGCACGATCGCCATTGTTCGCGATTCACTGCCACATCCTTCAGTGTCTCCAGCCAGCTGGCTGACGGGTCTTTCGGGGCCCCAACCACAAAGACACGAGACACCTACTTTACCTAACTTCGCTGTACATTTTCTCATCCCACGTTGCCACGTCATCTGTTGGCCTCCACATGGCTTCTTCTATCCCTTGGGAGGATCACAAAGAAGGGCACCATACGATAGACAAGTGCTCGCCATACGCAACACGTGACCCAACCAGAGCAGTCCACTAAGTTTCATACACGGAAACAAGGTATTCTGAGAGCCGACACCTAGTACTAGATTTCTGACTTCTACACTATTCACCTGGTCACTCCATCCAATCCTAGCCATACTACGTAGGCATCGGTGGTCGAAAACCTCTAACCGACGGACATCTCTCGCACGAATATTCCATGTCTCACAACTATACAACGGAACTGAG
>LUCM01006248.1:18580-46327 GCA_008360955.1 Fasciolopsis buskii
GTCTAACTGTACAAACGAACCTGTTTTCAATTATTCTGATTCGATAGAAAATGACAGCACGATCGCCACTGTTCGCGATTCACTGCCATATCCTTCAGTGTCTCCAGCCAGCAAGTCGACGAGTCTTTCGGACCCCAACCACGAAGGCGTGAGACACCTACTTTACCTAACTTCGCTGTACATTTTCTCATCCCACGTTGCCACGTCATCTGTTGGCCTCCACATGGCTTCTTCTATCCCTTGGGAGGATCACAAAGAAGGGCACCATACGATAGACAAGTGCTCGCCATACGCAACACGTGACCCAACCAGAGCAGTCCACTAAGTTTCATACACGGAAACAAGGTATTCTGAGAGCCGACACCTAGTACTAGATTTCTGACTTCTACACTATTCACCTGGTCACTCCATCCAATCCTAGCCATACTACGTAGGCATCGGTGGTCGAAAACCTCTAACCGACGGACATCTCTCGCACGAATATTCCATGTCTCACAACTATACAACGGAACTGAGCGCACTGCAGCACAGCACATACAACCTTTCAACTCCAGTGAAATGTCAGGCTGACGCCACAAGTGCTTTAGTCCAGCGCAAGCTGCTCGAGCTTTCGATATACGCGTGTTTTCCTCCACTGCCGTTTGCCTATTTACATTTCGACTCTGACCAGTTTCAGAATCATTAAGGCTGAACTTCGGGTACTCACTCGAGTCCACCGCTATCCCGCGTTGTTGATGACCATAAACAGTAAATCACTCATGAACACGAAGAACAACAACTGCCTCAGGACAGCCTTCTTGGACATCAGTGCTGTCCTGGTTTCAAGAGGTACCGATTCGCTACCCCGATGGTTCTCCTTGCGTAAAATCATTAATCCACTGGCACAACTTCACTGGGACTATAAAGAATCTCAGAATCTGACTTCAACAAATGCTTTAAAGAAATCGATGCAGTGTGTATAAGACAGTGACGCTCTTGAACGCAAGACATTTGCGCTTCTCCTTAATCGTTCCGATTTAACACCTCAGGAGCCTTCACTATTATTTCGTGTTGAAAAACAGCAACAACTACCAAAGCACTTTGGTTTTACAAACTTAACTAAACTGCAGTTTTTTGGACGACTCTCTCGCGGCCGAGGGCTGGAATGACCAAGGTATCGCTTTTGAAAACCGTGTTCTTGGTGGTTGTGAGTTCCTGATTCCGCAGAAGTTCGCGTAACTGGATTGATATGGATCGTCCTACGAGTTTCCCCTAAACCCAAGCGAGGCTGGGAAGGCGGGAGTTGATCGCTCCCTATTCACTTCTGTTAAGACAGCTTTTGCACTCCCTCAGAAAACCTATCGAAAGATGGAAAGATGCCTAATGTGACTTCGTCGACCAGCTCATTCAGTAAACTGGAGTGAATGCTGTCCGATAAGGGTGATCCGCCAGGCAGTAACGACTGGAACGCATTTGGGGACTTGTCGTTGATTAAGTACGTCATACTGTTGTTACTAAACCAACAGGCGTTGATAGCGATGCAGGTAACCCCTGGAATATCCCTAGACATATTGCCATGCAATTCCTCCCAGAGTGCGAATCACCCAGAACGTTTTGTAGTGACAAGTGAGTGAGATCGGCTTTCCATTTAAAAATTCGCATCCCAAACGACTCGAGAAACACGCAAGCCTATGGCAGCATTTTATTCCTCGCAAAGATGTATTATTCTTATGTTGCGTATTCATTGTTCCATGTTCATTGACTGGAGGCGGGTGTATTTCACCCGTGTAAGTCTCACGGCCAACGGCGTTTAGCGATCTATATCGGAGGCAGCCGCGCCGTCTCACCAGCGAGTAGTCGTCCAGTGTTGACTTAAACTTGTGGTACTCATCCTTTTCGACCAAAGCTCTCAGCAACGAGTTCCAAAGTTTGGTCGACCTTTTGGAAAGGCGGAAGACCAGCGGCAATCCAGTAGGCTTCAGTTTTTTAGTGTAAAAGCATGCCCTCCGCTTTCGGTCACAGTCGCGCAGCGAGAACTCCAATTCACCTCAGACGATGCGCAACGTTCACGCTGAACTCGTTGATGTTATAGCCAGTAACAGGTTCCGGTGATTTAATAATGCAGTTATTGTTTATACGAAGAAAAACCGAGACACTCTTTTGAGAAAAACTTTCGGGATGGCTCTAAAATTCCGCAAACGAGAAACAAGACTTGGTAGGATCATGACTGCTACGGCTAATGAGACGAAAATTCCCTCACGGAAAAACTTCAAAGGAAAAACCAACGACGGCCCCCAGTATATTTTACGTATGATTACTGACCAAAGAGAAACAAACATCATAGAACTGAACTACCATCAGATTTTATTCGGCGTTAAGATGTACACAAGATCGGAATGTCCCAACCGATGAACAAAGTCCAAACATTTTGATGACAACGTTCTAATTAAAAACAAAACAATAATGCGACACATGCTGATAACAGAGAGAATTAGTGATTATGGTGAAGTACAACCTACCTTGAGCCTCGACACATGGTGTGACGCAGTAGCCCAGGTCAGTTCCATTCCCAGTTCCAGTTAGATTGCAGGACGATACGACGCGATGCCTGATCCTCCAAATTCTTGCACCGAGAGCCCCTTTGGATCGAACGATGCTTCAACAACAGCACGGTGAAGGCTCTTTTCAGTTCCTAAGGTGAAATTGCGATCCTCGTATGTGACTCCAGCTCTCACGTTTATCACCTTAAATTAGGGATCAATGGGATGCCTTCCCATCGACCAGCTACTCAGCCCTAAAATTCACACGTTGTCCTTTCCAAACACTTTCCAGTCTCCTTGTGAGTTTGCCCGTTGATTCCACGTTACCACTTCCTCCGCTAGCTAGTTCTATCCATTCGCCACTCGGACGGCAAGCGATTCGCTTGCCGACCCAGTGGTTACATGCCCTCGCACAAACGTTTTCCCCTCCCTCTAAGTGTTTTATTTCCCATGAGATGGAATATGGCTGCACGGTGATCTCTATCATGCCCAGAACCTTTATATTTTTGAATGCTTGCACGGAGTCACCTCCTTCCTTACTTCTTTCCACTGAGTACAAACCAAGTGCCCTCAACCTCTGCTCATATCCCGTGTGCCCCAAAGGTCCACCCAGGTGTGTATAAACACGCTAAATCTGCTTCGGTATTTTTCCTTCTTTTACCAAATACGGTCTCAACGCCCGGACACAATATTCCAAGTGCGGTCGGAAAAATGCTTTGAACAACGATGGGAGAATGTCAGGCTACCTCAACAATTGATCGAGCGTCCGGTGTTCCTTAGATGGTATGCGCTAGATTTGGCAGCCACCAGCACCTGTTTTGCTTTTCAATTGCCGTTTGGTTTGCCGTAGAATTTTCATGTTGTCCAAAATGAGAGTGAAAAGGAAACTTCATCGATCATGAGAGGGAATATTCGTTGTGTTTGCGCACCATTATTTCATAACATCACACTGACATATTGTCGATACTCCATCTTTTGTGCATCGCCGCTCATTCTGGCACCCTAGTACTGGGATCACTTCCTGTCCATTTTGCTGAGTTCGTTTTTCAAGTTTTCATTCACGTTGCGTGCTTATCTTTTTTACAATTCCCTGTGTTCTGATCCAAAAAATTCCACAAATTTTTCTGCATTTTAAAGCCCGTTTTCCCATCATGGGTGGTTTTTCAACATCATGCCGAAGGTAAGCGCCGTGAGACTTAATACCATAAGATCAGGTGGGCCAATATCCCTGCCAAATTTACTTCTCGGTCTAGTTGGTTGATGTATTTAGTGAGTTAAATAAAAGAGTCAGAAACGATTGACCTGCGCCTTTGGGCAGTCGACATCAGCGGAGGCCGCCGTCACCAAATTGGCTGCACTGTCTCTTCTTATTGGGAAATCACCAAATCCTTCTCTAGATAACCTTGCCGGGGCTAGACGATTTGATAATTCAGTGTCTTCTAAATCACTTAGACGCATCAGGAACAGAAGGAATGCTAAAATTTTTGATATTTCAGGCAGTCAACCACTGGAGTTCAGAGAAACCAAATTGAAGGCATGTAATATGGGTCATCATCCTAGTTCTTGTGTGAAACCAGGTAAAAAAATCCAACAAAAAGCCTCCTCGCTTCTCATGCAATTTCAGGACGGAAACTTCGCTCTTTAGTTCATGAAAAAGAAAAGTACCATTGCCATAAACACCCTTTAGAAACCATAAAGATTGTGGTGGATAAACCACCGCTCCAATTTGAGGTACTTGGTCTCCAAAAAAGGAGCACCCCCTCCCGCCAGCTTACCGACCATCAAACCTCCCTACCGTACTCCCACATCACCAAATCTACACTCCTGAACGCAAACTCAAAAAACCTTTAATTTGAAGTTAATTATCTCATCCGCCTTCAACCTCCGCTTTAAATAATGCACATTGAACCGTTGACTTCAGAATGTAAACCCCCACTGCAGTCCTTGACAGTCCCTATTTCAAATTCCCAGCGCAAGTCTGTCAACGGTTCGGTCAGTATGGTCAGGGCATCCAGCATGCGTACGCCTTCCGCTAGCCCTAAAACTGGCCATAGTACTTGTCCCACGCCCAGATTCCAACCCACCACATATTTGCCGTCAAAAGGGATACTACCGATAAGGTATGCGCCTAAGAGGCCACAGGGCACACCTTGCATTATACAAATAAGGAAGGCTAGCCCAAAATCCAGGACCACCTTATCAAATAAACTGACAAACCTCGGACCTACAAAGAAATCGAAGGCAGACTCGATCCCTCAAGACAACTGCTTTCTACCTTTCACACCCTGCAACAGCTACCCAGATCCCTCTACATGAACAAACTTTTGGCCTAAGTCATATAGGCCCACCACTTTTTAGGGTACCAACAAATCCCTTGCACCTAGACTCAACGCAAATCCAGTGGGTGCCACCCAGCATGAAACGGAATAAAATTTATTTCAAACCTGAAAATCATGTGAATTATGGATCAAGTTTACTGGCTTCCGATTACCGGTATCTCCCTTTTACCCTAACAAGTCTCTCATTTCACAACTCTGGGCTGTTTCTGCAAAACCCTTTTTTCTCCCCGAACTACCCCGTTCTGCCCTACTGACCCTGCAAATGTCCCATCCAAATCTCTCTGTCTAACGGAGCGTAGGTTGGCAGACATGGCCATGGCGGTAATGACCCCCGAGGCTGAATGTAATGAGGATAGAATATATTACCCCGGCCCGCAAATAAGCCACCCATGAGATGTTATGCTCAACTTGCCTGACAGGTAATCCACTGTCTACTCCCATTAACGCTGCCCCGCTCAAGTGATGCAAGGCTCCCCAAATAAAGGAGGCACCAAATGAGAAAAAACTGGCTGATAGTAAGAATGACGATTCTCTCCAAGACCGCCAGCAAACGAGAAACCGAGCTTCACCCCCCATGACGCCGGTCAGCGGAAAGGGCTCTTCTGGAAGATGTTTGCTGCTGTTGTCATTTGCATGCTCCACGCTAAGGAAAATTCATTGTATCCGCCTTCTCAAAATCACGTCAAATTTTGATTTCAAACTAACAACAAAGGCGTGGTTCAACAATCACACTTTGGACAATGCCATTATAATTCCCAACCATAAATCTTTCAGGAAAAGCCGCGAAGCCCTCCGTGGATGTTGCTGCCCTGTCTACGTTGGCGAATCTTTACCAGCTGCTTTGTGTCAGGATACCATGGTGAACACCGTCCAAGATGTCGTTGGGGTTAGAGCTGATGTGGGCGATGAGAGCCTACATGCTCGACGCGTCTATCACCCCTCGGTCTTTGCAAAAACGATTTTTGATGGTAACAAATAATGGATGCTGCTTCTGACCTATCATGTCCCAAGCTGCTTGCTGGAGATTTCAGTGCATCTGGCATATGTTGGCCCACCCTTTCAGCTCCAACATGCTTGCTTTCGTTCCTCGAAAGCACTCGTCGTGGCGGCTGGACCCAACAAGGAACCGCAATATTCTTGATTTGATATTTACGATAGGCTTAACAGACGTTCAAACGTCTACTGAAGCTAGTTTATATGGATGTGATCATCTGCCTTTTAGCCATTCATTTACATTGATCCTCCTGAACAGACAACCCACACTTGACCCTGGGGCGTATTTTAGAGTTTCCTGGAATCGTCCGCCTGTCCTAGTTCGTAATTCTGATTGGGACGCATTTTTTCCAACACCAAGAGGCCACCGATCAGCTACAATCCAACCTGTACAAGTGCCTTCACGCCATTACTCCATTCCATACTAAGTACGGTGCCCAAAAGAACTTAGTTCGACTAAATAAACTGTGAGTTCACTAAACTCCAGCAGGCTTTTTTCAAAACCAGAGATATTTCGTTGATTTTGCAAACAAATCGACTGACTAGAACTCTGGAACAAAAGGAGCAAACATCAAGAGCTGCAAGCTCTACACCAGCGAAACCAAAACGCAACACTGGCAAAACTGCTTAAACGCAGAACCACTCCATCCGGGTCCTCAGCCACTCATGTCCCGGAAATCATTTATGTAAACAACTCACAAGGGGTTGCGGAATATTTTGGTTAATTCCTTGCATCTGCTTCGGTAAAGGAAAACAATCTCTCTACCGCTGCCGACCTAGCTTGACTACAGAGTCATACTCAACGTTCGTATTTCTTCTGAAGGAAGCAGCCCAGCTTTTGGTAAAAAAATAAAATTGATTACCACACTGGACCTGATTCAGTACCTCCGTCTGCCTTTGCACTAGGTGGGAGCGGTTTGCCAATTTTGTTGACAAGCGTCTTCAACCTGCGCATTCGTTGCCGCGACTTCCCTTCACCGTCGAAAACCTCTGTGTTTATATCCGTTCACGAAAATGGCACACGCTGTGACCCTGCAAACCACCGTCCAAAAACGCACGTCCACGTAGTCTCTAGGACCATGGAAATTTGGATTAAGAATAACCTTATAGCTAACCTTCTAGAGAATGAACTTATTAGCGGAAGACTGCATGGCGTCCCTCGCAAGAAATCCTGAACTCCGTGTATGACTAACTGCTTGAAAGCTATCACTGGGGCCCTGTGCTCTGGAAGGTCTGTTATAGTAACCGTTTTAGACACGACGAAGGCTTTAGGTGAAATGTCCCTCTCCAGGTTGCTAAATAAAATGGCATCCTACGGCAATGTTGATCCAATCCTGTCGTGGTTTTCATCTTGCTTTTCATTTAGAAACCAGGTGGTTCACGTAAATGGCATCAAATCTGAACCTAGATTGGTGTCCAGCAGTGTTATTTAAGGCAGCATTCTGGGGTCCCTGCTCTTTCTGTTGTACATTAACGGTGTCTTCGTTGTTATTTGAAACGACACTCCTTTTTTCTTTGCTTACGATATCAAAGTTGTCTACACCTTTCGCCATAAAGGTTTAAAGGCCACCATGAGTAACGCATCGCAAGACTTAGCGTCTCTCAGTTCCTGGGAGAACGACTGGATGATGAAATTCCCCGGTGAAAAACAGCATCATAGGGTACAAATGTGCCAAACTCTCAAGAGAACCCAAGCCTGGAAACCAACTCATCCCCGCTATCTGTCAAGGTCGCAGCCCAAGCCAAAATTATTTTTGCACCTTGAACTCCTCGGAGTATGCCCTCACACAAATTGCGAACGTAAACAAATTAATAGGGCAGTTACACAGACCTCTGAATTTGAAAGAATGAACACTACAGCTTGTTAGAGCCCACGTCAGACCCATTCTGGAGTATTGTTCTCTAGCATTTTCTAGCCTGAGTCAGTGCGACTGAGTAGCAGTTGAAAACGTCCAGCGTACATTTGCCAACCGGTTGACTGGCTAATCTGCAAACCTAAATTACGTAAAACGCTGTGACTCACCGAAATTAGATCCCCTGTGGCTCCGACGCACAAGAGCAAACCTGGCGCTCTTTTAAAATATTATTGCAGAGGACAGCTGCCTTTCCGCTCCTCTATTAGAGACCCACTCTCATACTTTTTCCGAAATATGGAATCCATTATCCTTCTCTCAGGTCCAAAGACATCCATCAGAGCCAACCTGTTTATCGCTACATATTTGTCGTTATGGCATAAACTTCTCCAACAGTTGCGCATTTTGTCACCATCATCTATTGAGCTTAAAAACAAAGTACGCAGAATAGTTACTGTGCTCTTTATCATTAATCTATGCCACACATACAGATCCGAGGATCGAGTGTATAAACTATATTGGGCATCCGAAAAATGCACTCCAGTTACCGCTTCGTTCTTCGCGGAAAAGGAAGTAAATCTCCTTGTTCCTATCATCATATGAAAGACCGAAACTACGACATCCCCATTTTTTGTTTCTTATTCATCCTCGATATCTCTCTGTCCATTTTAGACAGAATTTTTATCTCCTTCATCACCATGTTACTAAGTTCTGCTTTGCAAATTTGCTCATTGCATTTATTCCATTTTTATATCATGTTGTGTCATTTCCATAAAAATCTACACAAACTAGATTATCCTGTCCCTCTATTTATGCATGCTTCAAGATGGAAACCTCTGCTTGCTCACACGATCAGCCACCAGCCCTATACTTTGGGTTGCACTATAGGCTCTAGTAGTTTTCTTTTCTAAATCGCTGGTAAGATTAGTCGCTGCTCAGTCCACAACTGGCAGCCAGGCCAAACCGCCGCACGTTTTTCTCTCTTCCAGGATGTACGGTTCTGCTTGGATAAAAACACTCACCTGACGCGCTCAACGCTGAGTACTTCTGACGATACCCTGTTTCAAACCTCAACAACTCTAGCGCAGGAAATGCTTGCGCGCACATTAATTCTAGAGCAAACATGGCTCGTTTTTACACCATTTCTTCCCGTTCTGTCCTCGGTACCCTTCTGGGACTTGTCGCTGGTGACTACCACCTTCACCCCCCAGTAATTTGAACACTTCAGTAATATCACTCTTCAATCTACGTCGCTCTTGTGAGTAGAAATTCGGGTCTTTTAGCCCTCCCTTGGAAAGTTCGCCTTTCTGCCCTCTAGCCTCTCTGATGACCAAACTTTGGACATTGGATGCAGTCCACGTCAAACTTGAGGAATGATGCATGCAGTTTTCCAAGCGTGGCCTCCGGTTCCCTACAGGATACCGCGGACCGTAACCAAAGTAGAGTCATCCTTTATGCTTGTACAGAGGCTATGCATTATTCATCTCCTTTTAAGTCCTAGGTTATGATTTTAATCAGTTCCTTGTTCCCCTGAAACCCCCAGTTGAAAACTCACCATTTTCGATCACTACAGCCAGTCCTTCTAAGGCGCTGGCTAGCAGGCCAATTTTTCTTTCGGTTAGCGGCATATCTCACTCTCCAGCCCATTCAAGCACTTTTCTCGGCTCTTGCCAGATCCTCAAGGCTCCTTGCTCCTGCGACACTCTCCTCATTTGCATGGATAAAGAATGGTAATGGCTGCAGGGTCATTTATGCATAGGAGTGGTAACGGTTCAAGAATAGAACCCAGAGGTGACAATTTCGTTTTCCACCCTGACACAGAAGGATCTGTTCATTAGGAAATTCAAAATCCATTTTGACACCAATCCCAAAGTTCCGAAAGACTGGATCTCATTCATCAACACTATAGTTCACCGAACCAGAGGTCTTTCTGAAATCTAATTGATATACCCCTACGACTTTCTGCTCAACGCGTCTCTCATATCCTTGTCTAAGAAGCCTAGTAGATTCGCGGCGTGATCTCTCTTTGGTTAATCCATGCTACGCCCGACCCAAAGTGAGTATTTTATCGCATACTTGCCCACGTATTCCCTCACCAGTTTCTCATTGCACTTGCAGCGGGTGCACGCGGGGCTCGCTCTTTGACAGCTGTCTGCCACTTTGAGTGGATCTCCATTGTAAATAGCTGCCACAGCTGCTACTCTGCAGGCAAGCTGTAATCTATTCTGGCTCGTGGAGGCCTGTGAAAGACTTAAAATAGGTCCGCTCCGTATAGTAGCTATCGGTTTTAAGACAACAGGTTGACTCACATTCCAGAGGTCTCATTTGTTTAGGCTTATCTCCCCGAGTACTCTTTGCGTCTCCTCACAAGTCACTTCTAGCTGAGTGGTCTTGGTCGAAGCAAGTGGTTAGTCAGTAAATGCTTGCCGACCCATATCCGGCCGTTGCATACCTGAAAGTATTTTGTCGAGGACGTCGGCTTGACAACTCCCTTCATACACCTCGATTCCAGCCCTTAACATGAGAGTCCCTACACCGCTTCCAATGCCCCCCACTTGATTCCGAACAACGGCAATATATTTAGGGATTATTTCTTACCTGATCGCTAACCTGGACCCCAAGTTTATCCTCGGCACTCTTCGTAATTATCTCGCCTGCTGCATATACTCTGCTTAGTAACTGTAGCTCCCCTTTGCTTTCGAGTGTGATTCCTTTTCCTTCTGCCTCTATTTATTCTTTTTATCTTACGACCTAGGTGCATAGGTATGAGTTTTTCTTCTTTTTCTTCTCATCTAGTGGGAGAAATTCGGTCTGGTGGAGACGGAGGTTTGTCAGATCATTTCAGTTCTGCTCATGCTCCGCAGTTCAGGGTCGCTCTAGAGGGCCAAGAAAGCGTCCAGATCGATATGTTATCCGTTAGTTTCCTTGGTTTCGTACACTGTGCAGGATTTGAATTTCTGTATTTTCAAACACTGACGTACAGCGTACTGAATCCCACACCAGTTGTGCTTGCTCGTCACCGCTGTGGGACTACACTTCTGTGTTCCTCATCCCTCCCTGTGGATCTGATACGCATCATGTGTACCGTTCTTTCCACCCTGAATCTGGTTGTGGTTGTTGCAATGAGGCTTCCACGTTAACTCCCTGAATTGCGAATCCATGACTGACGGACTCACCTGGCCTATTCGTCAGTGAACTTAGAGGTTTGCAATTTAGTGAGTCGCAAGAGTCCTCTGAACCCGAGGCTTGTTTTTTGACCAACCTCACGTTCTGCCTTCAGCCTCCAACCCGACAGATCCTGTCCCTATCCTGGGTTCTTACTTCGGCCTTGGCAGCCTATGGAGGAAAAAGCGACAACAAAGGCGGGCTTTTTGAAGGAACCAATCGAACGCATCTCCTGACTTGATCAGTACCGGCGACCAAACCGCTAGCACCGATGTAGAGCTGTCAACCATCAAACCGCGACTGTCGTCCATCCCCCTTGTCAAAGTCGCCGCGTCGCCCAAACCTCCAGTAAATATCGTTAGACACAAACGGACGAGCGGGAATTCAGGCCGTCACCGGGCTCATTAGTGACACCGGAGACACTGGAGAAACCGCAGCAATCAAGGATCATCTCTCTATGATCATCACGAAACAACGCATTTCGTTAAAGAATGCCCCGAAGCCGTTTCAGCTAACGGTTTGGCTGCATCTAAACCACGATTTAGCACTAATGTAGGCCACAACATTGTCTTGGAAACTACTATCCAACCACCAGTAGATTAACCTTTTGGGTCTCACAAAATTCACCATTGCAACCAATGAAATGACTAGATTGCATAAACTTCTGGACCACTGCCTCTTATTTCTCTACTCATCAAAGTCATTTAGTAAAATCATTACTGCCGCTGTTGCACAGAATATATATATATTTCTCGATTTGCGAGATGCATGCGCAAGGCAAGATCATTTTTTTACATAGATGATGCACAGGAAATACGGACAATGTGAATCGAAGAGACAGGGGGTGAAAGCGACCTCTAGTGATTTGGGAGGCTTGTTTGTTTTTGTATATCTCTCGACATACGACAACTTACTCTGTGGCTGAATGTGATGCTGATGAATTATATTACCCTGTTCTACCATTTACCGATGTATCATCATTATTTCCTAGGCCGACACCCCGTCACTCAAACTATGCACCACCCACCCCAATAAGGTGTCACAAATGAGAAGCAGAACCAGGTGGAAAAACTGACTGAGAGCAGAAGAGGTCTGGCTCAGCTGTCGCTGTTTCTATTAAATGCCAGTTCTCTAATGTGGAAAATGTGATCTCTTTGTCTGGTAACACTTTCCTCAAATTGCGACTTATCACTAATCGCCGAGACTTGGATTAATGACGACGCCCCGGGCGAAGCATGTGCCATCCCTGAATATTAACCATTCAGAAAATTCACCCATTTCAGCGTGGGGATGGCTGTTCTGTGTATGTTCGAAATTCAATACCAATCTCATTATGCTAAGACCCTCAGCGAAATTGCGTTCAAGACGCCATATGGCTGCAGCTTACAAGTTATTCTAGCTTAGAAGATTCTCATGCTTAATAACATTCCTGCGGATCTCATCTGGGTCGGACGATTTACTGAATTATATTTCCCGTGGATGCAGGCGAACTGTACCCTTTGTTATCGACGGGTCAGGTGTTTCTGTTGAGGGCAGTAGAAGATGCAACCTTCTATGTGGGCTTGCATCCAACGTATGTGCCGATGTATTCACTCAGTGTCTTCTCTTCGTCGCCACGTTAGCGCTGCAAATTCGCCTTGGGAGAAGAACCGGAACTCCCTCATTACTCGCCGTAGGTTTTCCACCATGACCCTATTAGAGTCTCGTGGTAGCTAGCACACGCTATAACGAAGCTCCTTACCGGTTTAAGTGCATTTTTGGATGTCACGCAATGGTGATCTATTTGACGTTGACGCGATGACTCGTGTCCAAAGGAGAATACGGCTACAGTTGTTTAACACAGTTATTTGGTTTGCAATCCTGAAACGAAAAGGGGTCGTTTAAATTGAGCTGTTTTTTGGATAAATCTAATATATTTCTCGACATGCGAGGAGCATCCTCATGGCAAGATCAAATTTGTATGAGGATGGCACATTGGAGCCACGAAAAAAACCGAACATGATTATGCAGTATGTCTGCACCCCCATGATCAGAACCTGCAGTGTGACAGGCGAGGCGTTAGCTTTCGAGTTTTAAACCAAAACTAGGTAAACATTGGCCAAAACGTTCTGGGACTGATTATCAATCACGCAAAGTTTAAAAGCATCAAAGATTCTTATGGCGGGCGCGAAATTTAGCCGAAATGCAACGGCTGACTTTGCCGTATACTTGAGTTCCTGGAAAATCAAGAGGGTTATATGATGAAGAGGACTATAAATATAGATGTCTTAGCCGGATAGAGATGAGTCCATACCAGGTTGAATATCACCTGAGGTGGATAGAGTGGCAGTTAACAACATCCATGAGTCAATTTAAAGCTGAAGATAAAGAAGCGGGAGACATCCTAGGTTGCCCCAAACTATTTAAGGAACGAAAATATGTGAAGAATTGCAGACGGACAAAAAATCGAACTCACAAGAAAGGTCACTGGACTCATGCGGCTGGGATCGGACGGTGATTTGTAACGGGAAGAAAGCCAGTTTGTGTAAGAATGCCAATCAGTACTTAAATGCAGTTTCCATGAATGACCTGTGTTTTCCTTTTTAGGTTTCGGAGATGATTCATCTAAGATGAGGCACCCAGGGCGGTTAGTGGCGTGGCTTGGTTTGTCTTAGGTTTACGCGGCCCGTACTGGAGTGTCAAATCCAGATAGCAGCTTCCTAACAGGGACAGGCAATCAGCGCATAAGGTGGAATGGACCTTCCGGCTACAGAGCCTGCGTTGCATCTGTGGTCATTGGCGGGCCTGGAAAAGAGCTAAAGAAAAAGGGCAGTCTGGAATTTGTTTCAGCTGGTGTTGAGGTGAGTAAATAAAATGAAAATAGCGATAGCAGTCAGTTTCTAACGACGATTACAGAGCCCAGATGGCTATCTTGAAGTGCGTGGGAGAGAGTGCTTCGGTGACGGGACGTTTGCAACAAACTGTCCGTCTGCCAACCCCCTATAAGGTTCGTGGCTTATTCGGTCTTGGGTTGCATGGTCCTCATTTGTAGAGTCTTCCTCCTTCATCTTTCGGCCTCTTCCCAGATGCAGATTGCAGTGGTACGATAGAACGGCTAGCACTAGGGTTAGAAAATAAAAGTCACCGTTAGTTCTGTTTGTGGAGCTCGTCTGGCCTACGGGCCTGCTGTTTATGCAACAAGAATCCGTTGTAAATGATCATGTGTGAACTGCCGCGGATGTTCACTATTTCGAAACGCCAGAAAAGGGCACCAATGAAATGGGTCACGGACGGCAGCTTGAGCTGAGTGCTAGGACAGGAGTTGCTATGGGAAGAAGTAAAAAGGAGGGAAGACAAAAGCATGAGAATGCTGGAATCAGTAATTTGTGTTCGAACAAAATGGTAGCAACTTGTGCAATATAGTAGTCTTAGTAAGCGTGCATGAAAAACTAGGACAGAAGAACGTTGGCAATTATTGTATACTTCATCATACGTACTAGGTTTGCGGTCTGGACGTCAGGGGCGGGAGTATTACTTGGGGAGTGGGTAGTGAAGCATCAGTGGATATTCTGATGCGATACTTCCAAGGATCGTCGGACAACGCAGCCAGATGCTTATCTATAGAACAATGGTGGTGTGAAGCTTCCCCTTTCACAAGGTCTGGTCTGAGCCGATGGCATACATATCCGTTTTAGAAGGCGGGTCACTCCTTCACAGTCCGAATATGCTTTTGTTGCTGGGCGCAAACTGCTCCCAGCAGAATCCCTCCTCACAGAGGAATGGTTGAGTCCATATAGTTGATTTCTATAGTTCCTCCGCCTAACCTTAATTTTGCGCGAAATGTATATGTGTATATTCGCGACTGCTTGGGGTGATCTGCTTTCCTCGCCTTTGAAGATGTTGTCAAATCTTTTTTCATCTCAAGATATACTACTATTACCGACTTTCCGGAGGTGCCGTCCGTTTTGGTTTTATCTAGGAAATCCTTCATAAACTCTGCACAAGATTTCTTTTGATGAACGCCAGGTTGTCCAGTGTCCACAAAATTTTGGTCCGTAAGATATGCGGTGAGCTGCCTTCTATTCAAGCGCTGCATGATTCTAGAGACATTCGGGTTATGATAGATTAGTCTATTGTTGGATGGATCGAGTCGAGTGCATTTCCTAAGTATGGGGATTATGAAACGTTTTCCATTGGGAATGAAAAGCAACGCATTGGACAGAAGGGTTGAATAGACTTGACAACAGATTTAAAACACCTACCTCACAGTCTAATGGTGGCTTAAGTTACCGCGTCCGGTCCAGAATGATAGCTGACTTTTGCTTTTTCTACCAACGGAGCTATCGCTATCGGTAAGGAGGGAACTGTTGAGAATGCTGCCGAGGACCAGCATGGTAGACACAAGGTTGGAAGACTGCTATCAGTTGTTAGGGATGAGGCAAAGAATCCGCCAAATGCCTCAGCAATTTATTGAGTGTTGTCGAGATAAATTTTATGGAGATGATCAGCAGTATAACAGTAATACTGAAAGAAAATTCTTTGCCTCTTCGTCCTCGCGATTACACTGATTTTGGCTGCGACTTGTGGATTTCTGTAGTATTCAGAGTACCCCCCCATGCCAGTCTGGCCAGTATTACAAGGAATCTCATTATTTGCACATAATATGGAGCTGTACGCTGTGGATGTGAGGTCCCATCTGGTTATTTCCGCCCTTGAGAGGCCCGTCGGGCATGTTCCCAGTGCTACACCGCCTTTGTTGTGAGCTGCTATCAGGGCAGTGCTTAGTCATCTAGAGAGTTTTTATAACATTTACCCATTTACTCATTCTCCTTAATCAGAAGCACTTATCAAATAGTTGTGAGCACCAAGCCCTGATTACATCTTAACTTATTCGTTTTTCGGATATTTTTTCCTGGGGTCAGATTGCTACTTTCTTAGCTTTGCCTTAGCTTTGTTTAAACAATGTTGTATCATACATCCTTAGACCTATCGATCTGTTTGTTTGTTTGTACGAGTGGATGCATCTAGAAACCCCTCTGCTTATTTCCCACTGACGAGTTTCTGTATATCTAGTCACCATCCTCCTGCTCAAAGCTTAAGTGACAAAGTTTATTTGGATTTGTGCTTCGCGGGTGCATCGTCGTTGTTGCAAACAGTTGCACTAGTTGCTTTTGGAATATGTTGTTTCTTAAGTGTGTTCTTTACTCTTGATACAGTTAGACCTCCTCTCCTAAAAGCCCAGCGGAAATTTCATTTTGTCTATGGGCCTTGGACAGCGCTCCCAATAAAGCCGCTTGTCGTTACATTGGTTACCCTTTGACTCATTGTTCTCGGAAGTTTGTGTATTCATTATGTTTCCCTTTTACAACTTTTTAAACGCATTTATACATTTTTCCCATTGAAAAGTTTTGCTAGGATATTATGAGCACCGTTTTCGTCCCAGCCCTTGCCAAAATATTCTGAGAACATTTTCGCTAACCGCAAACCATCAAGTTCTAAATCGTTATTAGCTGTTGCTCCACTCAGCCTTATTATACAGTATCAGCGTTATTCCTCTAAACAGTTGCTTCTACCATTAGACACATCCAGTGGCCCGTCTATGCATTATTTCCGTTCAAAAATTTTCATTTTCATTATTCGTCCATAAATCAATCACTCTCGAGGAATGTTTCCACATCACACCATAGTGCATAAGCGCTTAGCAGGACAAAAGAGTTTGAGCACATCAAAGTAAGCCGCTAGGTTTCTCATGCAAGTGAGACGAAGGACATCTCAGAATTATTGGGTAATGCTCGAAGGCCTTCATAGTTGTCAAGAACATGGCCAAGTTTACGGTCACTGGCCTTCAGCGAATGACGGGCGGCCTGCTTAGCAAACTGCGATGGATGAAGGGCCCTTTGGCAAAAGTCGCTCTCCTGCAGTTTACTTTCGAGCCAAAGAGTGCAAACGACCCCCATGATCTACCCAAATCCGGGCGGTATTTGGATGTCATCAAATATGAGACACTCAAATGACTAATAATGTCAAGAACGCTATTGTCTTCAAAGATCACGACAAACTCTCACTAGAGTTGCTCAAATCACGGAAGGCGAATACGTGCCATTCCCCGTCGCACGTGCCACCCCACGAATATCCTCAGATGGTCCCAAGGCTACTGACGTTCAACATTTTTTGAGTTCCCACCGACGTGAGCAGCAGCAAATAATAAAAAATTAGATTTCCTGATTTGTGTGGTTAAGCGCAAGTCAAAATCAAATGTGTACATGAATGGCTCAGAGGCGGCAAGAAGACCAGAAATCATACGAGACTTGGGGACGAACGTGCGTGCGCCTCTGAATTACTGGAAAGCAGTATTTGGAAGCGGTATGATAATCTGCAAAGCAGTACGGAAGTTAAGAGCATGCCAATCAAAATCAAAGCTGGACAAAACTTTTGACAGGATTATACGGAATTTTCTCGGACTAATCCTTAGAGGTGAACTGGGAAATATTCTCTGTTTAAATCCATCAAATGTTTGCATTAAAGGCGCAGAATTTAGCTGGAGGAGGATGGTAGATGTCGGAATGTAACCGGAGTATTTAGAAATTAAGAGGGCTATATGAAGGTGGGAAACTAAAGTTGATAAGATGGGTGACATTGAAATTGTAAAAGCTCAATGCAAATCGTTCAAAACTGGGCGGAACTCCACGTGGACCGGATAAGACAACCGCATTTAACGACAACATTGGATCTGCATGATGCCGTGGATGGAAGCGGGGGAGATATCCCAGACTATGGCAGGCTATTATTTATAAAATTACATTTTATAAGGAATCGTGCACGAAGGGACTAGAAAATTCGCAATAATACCCACTGTCCTTATATGCTGCCGGTGGCTGCTTATGTAGAAAAATACGATGTCCGAGAAGATGAGCTTGTCTAAAATGCAAAAAACGGTTCTCAACTTCACTTGTTATGAAAGATCTCTATGCCGTCATTTTTGCTGTCGGAGCTCTTGGTTTTGACCGGCAGTAAGAGAGAAGTTAAGGTATTAGCTCACTATTCCAATAAACATGTTTATTTAGTTGCAAACGTTCGTCTGAGTATGTGTATTCAAGGCGGTGATAATTACCAATCTTGGAATTTGAACACGGCGGCCGTGAAACAGCAACGGCAGAGTGAAAGCCAAAATTTTTGACGGCGAATAGGGAGTTGATTGGTGAGGTGAAAAGTAAAGAGAGGGTTTATTTAGGATCGACGAGGCCGCGGTATTTGAAGAATAAGGAGCTCAAATCTGGCCTTATAGCTTGGGCTAGAGAAAGCACCGAAGAGGTCTATGATGAACGTCTGCTGCATATTCTCGATGGTGATTCGGGAAAATTCACGCGTTTGCCTAGGGAGAGTCGGGAAATATTCGAGGTGGGGCCTAGTGCGTGTTATGGTCACCTTGCAATTCCGAGCTCGGAATGCACCTTTGATCTTGGTCTCTTTAGCATTGGCGGCTTCGTGGTGGGTTTTCTCATGGAAATTAAAGAGCAGGAGCAAAGGATCCCGAAACCCTTTATCCTATATGCCGCAGAAATGGGTACGCCATTAATAAGGAAAGTACCCGGGGGAAGCATGACGTTTAAGTTATTAGCAGCAAACGTCAAGAGCCTCCTGGCACGCCACTTAACAACGGACATTCGGTCCTGGATGACAAGTTCAAACGGTAGAGTACGTTAATGTCATCTACAAATAGGCTACTCTGAATAAGCCCAATGGTGATAGCGTAGGGCGGGTGCGAACGTCCATTAATATTAACAGCTTGAAATCCCCCGTGAGGGTAAGATGATAACCGTGATGGGAAAGGATTTCTTTTTCCATGCTTCCCAAGTTTGGCCAGAATTTTGACCTAGCGAACACGGCTAAACATTTTTTAACATGTCTAAAACCATTATGGGCAAAGACACATGGGTACCAGGATTCTGATTAACCGGCTTCAAGAAGTCGAACTGACAAGCGGGGAAAAATCGGCCTGTCAGAAAGCCACGTTGTGTGGGCTCATACGACTGTAAATATTTAGGAAATTTACCGCGTATTCTCTTAGAAATGGAGTGTGAATGATGAGGTGAAAGTTCTCAGGGTCATGCAAAGAGTCTTTTTTGGTTTTGTAGGATAATAACAGAGGTCTTGCATTGTGACGCGGAGGCCGCTTGGTACATGGAGAGGAAGAACAGATTTAAACGAGCGGGGTGATTTTTGGACTGGCAGTGAGAAGCAAGACTTATATGATATTTCCATATCCGGGCCTATAGGTCCATTTATCCTAAACCTTCACTGTTACGATTCCAGCAACGTAAAGTGAAATGAAAGATACCGTAATCGAAATCAGCCTGAAATGGATTATGGGTATGGCAGATTGTTGGTAACGCAAGTAGAAAAGAAGTATCTATTAGTGCTTCCTCAGTGTCTACGAGGGCCTCATGCGCGAGGTGTTGAGGATTATTAAATTCGGAAAGGCCAAAGAATTGGGGTTCGCACGAGCTCTAAAGTTTTTTGGGCAACCCAGGTTCCAAATGAATCTTAGCTGAGGCCCAGTGGGAAATTCATGTCGCGAGCGGTTGGTTTGCAATAAATGCGGGAAGTCTCCTCTTTTATTGATTATTTTCCGGGCCTTCCAAAATTCTCTAGCACGCTATCAAGCGCTTATTGGGCTTCCTTGGTTTATGCTGGGTGGTCTTAGTGAATGGACAATCAATTTTAAAAATAAGTTTGGCATGAAGGTCATCTGCGGAATTCTTCTAGTCGGGTGATTAAAAAGTTCGCAGGACGTCCGGAACTTCGTTCCAACGAGCCGACATATAGGAATAGGAGACGGTGCGGTCGGCGCATACTGTTGGAGACGGTGTGCCACGAAGGAGGCTATCAAAATCACCTTACGGCCGCTCCCAAGGGACCCTGATATTGGGCGTAGTCGCACAATGAGTCCATATTTCAGCGTACTTTTTGAGAATATAGTCACGTAGGGTTGGTGGGGCCAGTAAGGAACACCAATAGATTTTAGCGGCATTAAGGCTACTTGAAATTACCTAAGCGCCGGATGGTTGACCAGGGAGATGAAGGAAGGTTTGGATGAGACGGGAGATTTCGAAACTATTCGAGCTTGAGGGTCGGTGCATACTTCCTGTCCAGATTATGAGCTCGGATAGTTGAATGTGAAGTCAAAGATTATCGGGAATTGAATGGAGAAGTAGATTTTGGAGAGCGAAATGATAGTGCAGTTGTTTTGAGTACTCCACGCAACCGCCTTCTGCATGATCTGATCTACTGATTTGGTATAAATTGTAGCCAGGCACGGAAAGCAAAGTGGAGCTGTGGTCGGTGAACTAGTTTCTTCTATCAGGATAGGAGCTGTTGGCTGCCAGCAATTTTAGCCTCCATATTTTTTAAGGTGAAGAGCTGAATTTTAGAAGGATTACGGGAAATTTACCACTGCCTTTAAGTTCATGTGACACCGAAGAGATTGATACTTTAGGGGCCAAATAGCCAATGGACATATTAAGGGGTTTGGAGTGTGAATTGCTTTGGTGAACGACTGAATTTGGCTAAGGTTGTTGTGCTGGCTGGCCGGGAACTGTTTGAGCTTGGTGATTTGTGGACCGGGAAGTAAGGTAATGCAGAAAATTTGTAGTTAATGATTCGGGTTTCAGCTGGCTAAAGTATGGGAGATACGGTATCTGTGGTGGTGGCGTGGTGTAAGGTGGTCAGCTGGTGACCATTTGGTGCGTACTTGGCAATCTAGGGAGATGGTGGAGAGCTCAAGACAATGTCCAACAAACGGCCGGTTACGGAGTACATACTGTTGTTCGATGAAGTAAAACTATTTTTGGAAGCTCCAGGATTGGGAACTATGTTTGGTGGCTGTGGTTGTTTATATCTGCTCAGAAATAAGGGGTTGCTATAGGGGGCTCATGATAGGTTGTGGACTAGAGGACGAAGTTCAGGTGTCCGTGATTTGCCATTTAGCTTGTGGGAAGAGAGAGCTAAATCCCGCAAAATTAATTAGATAAGGACATCTAAGATGAAAGCCTGGAGTTGAGAGACTGGTTAAATTGCATTAAGGCGGTCAGATCGCATCTGACTAAGGTGGCCCAGTAGGCGAGTTGAAATCGGGGCAACTGGCTGACTCTATAGGTGGCGGGATGTTGGCATGTTATCGGTGATTGCCAGCTGGTTTCTTAAAGGGGAGCGGAGATACAGATACTGTAAGTCAATCACTTGGAGGCGATTGTAGGCAACATTTGTTGAAGGCCTTGTTTTTGAGAGTCCATCAACCTGGCAATGCTCATGTGGTGATGGCTTGCTCGAGTTTCATGTGCCCATGGTGCCGCTGGACGTGGATTACTTGCAAGCTGGCTTGCTGGATTAGATTGGTATCTACTTATTTTCACGTTTGCATAGTTAATTAGATGCGTCACTGAAGTGCACTTTCCACGGGTTTTTACCGATTAGGACTGAGTGGCAGTTCTTTGTTTGAGAGGATGAGGAAATGCCCAAAGCGTCGTTTATGTTGGGATAAACACGAGACTGTTGAGATTATTGGCGTATCCAGGCATCCTTGAGACGGCGATCACCCACATAGCCACAGCGCCTGCACTGATAGCTTGCAGTACTGCAGTTGACATATTTAGCCGAGCACGTTCACGGGTGGTCGGATGGACAAAGTGGAACGAAGTTCGTCCATTATTGGCTAGCACCAACGCAGATAAAGCTATAAGTCCACTGGTTCCACAGTGGATACACGTGGAGGAGGGCTGACACTACCATCGGTGGGTTTATTCTCAAATGGACTACTGACAGTTTTGTGATGTGATGTTGTGCAGTAAATTCAGCTACCTAAGAATGAAAGAGGCTGACTGTGCGGACTGCATGAAGGTGCACATTTAAAGTCATTTGAGCACCCACCTTTTGCAAGTAGGTCCTGGTAGTGCCCACAGGAGAATCCAAATACACGCCGATTGATCATCTCCACAAAGATGCATACCTCCTTAAATTGAGAGGGCACCAGCACCTCCAGCCAAGAATTCATTTCCCTCATCAGTCACCTGATGTAACATCAGCTAATAAACCTAAAAGAGAATGGCACTGCAAAAAGACAACCGCTGGCGCGACCGCCTACTTTCTTACCCTCCACCCTGTTCTCCCTACCGAGCCATAGGGAGCAACTGTGCCTGAAGCACTACTTACGGTACTTACTTGGGCCGTTTAATCCCCAGTGAGCACGACTGATCCCGCCACGCAGCACTGCACTGAAGTTACACAAAACGTCCAACACTCGCAACATCCGCCAGCGCCAAATACCTATGGGGCCGTAAGCGATAATCACGACGGCAGCCCCAAAGAATTCAGCTTTCCACATCTTCCTCTCAGTATACACCACCCAAAAGTCAGCCGCAGATTTCATGCAGAATCTGCAACGCCGCTCCCGAAAGTTAACAGCTATGGCACCGCCAAGCCTGGCTACAAAGGTTGCACCCCAGATGGGAACTTACCCTAATCCTATTTGTTTATCAGCGCCCCACCAAAGCCCACTTTTCAACATCCAAACTTTGCAACTCCGTCCAGCCAAACTAATATCCTTATGCTCTCCTCTCTTTATCTATTCTCACATGGCCTCTGCTTAAAAAAGGTATTTATCACATGTCAAGCTTCATTCCGTTCATCTCCGTGACATTCCGCAACCTGGACATCCAATAAAATGAACAGCGTTGCAAGTGAGCTTCCGCGGGAGGTTGAAACTTGGCCCTCATCTACGCTCAGTTACTTACTTTCCCCTGGGTCCAACCATTGTACCTGTAGATTATCGTTGTTTCCGTGTATGTAAATTTGCTCCACAGATCACGGATCCTAACTCTAGATCGTCATCATTCGTCCCCGATATTTTGAGTGAAAACAGCCAGCGTCTACTGCAAACAGCGATTCTCGTTCATTAAATAAGAGCATCACATAATCGCAAGTTGCTTTATTCGCGTCATTTTACCTGTGTGACTGTCGTCATTCCATCACTTGTCCGGGCCGCGCTTTGATGGATCGTTCTTGTTTGATGGATTTCGTGCAATTCAGTTCATGGCGTTATTTGTCCATTATGGACATCCCATCCTGATCCGTAGGCCCAACTCACGATATTGTCTGCTTTTTGCAGATTCGCAAACTTGCCTTCTAGACAAGCCACACGTGCATTTTGACCGTAATTCTCTGCCACTGCCCAGCGGCGCGTAAGCACCGGTGGTCAATGAAGCGGCTGTTAGACCCGGGAACAACGCCGATTACAATACCTCAGGGTACCGATCTAAACTTTTGTACCCTCTCAGATAGCTACCCGCAGCCTACTTGCACCCCTTGTAATGCGTGTTTCCACCTGTCTGCCCGTCGCTCTATTCTAAGGGACCATTATCTCATTAGAACAGTTGACGCCTAATTTCAAACTTCATGGTGGATTCAATAAATAAGGTTTCCTTCCGTCACAACAATAATATTTTGTTTCTCGGAAGTCGCCGAGACATATTGCGCGTGCTCATGATGAGCGATGACAGCGACAAGAAGATAAAAGCGCTCAAATACAAAAGATCGAAGACGAAACAGCGAACAACATTCCTGTTGGATTATATTCAGATGATAAGAATAAACATTTTTTGCGTAGTCCCGCGAGCGACCTGAGTCCTACGGGGAATCTCGACAGCACGACTTTGCCGGCTCTACCGCGCATCTCTTAGGCAGCCACATGCATGGAACAGACAAATGGAGCGTCAACGCCACAGGTACATCTATTTACCTTGCTAGATTGCTGACCGATGGGGACAAGACCGAAATGGATATAACGGAAAAGATAACGTATGGCGAGGCAAAAGGACTCACTCAAGGAACGGGAAATTTAGGGGCAGTTCCCAGCGGAATCCTTAGTCTGGTGTGCAGCATAATGAATGGACACTAGCAGCATAAAAGGCAGAATGTTGGAAGCACGCTTCACCAGGTAGATGAAGAAGGCAGCACGGAAGTGAGATTATGAAATTTTATATATGATTCATAAGTTCCCTTTTGCTTAATTTTAATTTCATCCATTTCAGCTGGGTAAACCTTTGGAGGCGGATTTAAAAAGGGAATGGAAACCAAAATACAATGAGTAGATTTCTGGTAGACTCATTTGAGAACTAGTTGCTAGAAGCTGACCAGAACGACAGTTCATGACAGGGGGTGGTCTTCAGCCACTTTGGGTTGCATGCAGAATGTCAGCTCATATCAAATGGTAACAAAGCACTTCCCCCAAGAGTTTGCCTTGTAATGTTTGGGCTAAACGAACTTTGGAAAGAAGCAAGAGGAAGCTAGTAAGGAAGAGTGAAAATCAAAATTAGAGTTCCCCTTACCACAAGGGTACTAGTGAAAGGGAAAAGCCGCGTGCTGGCCATCCAGTCTGAAGAACGCCGATAGGGGTAAGGGTAGGAGGTGTGATCCACCACTCTGGCCGTACCCGCACATGGCTGCGACCAAGCACTCCCCGTGTATGCGCCGGTTGAAGCGGCAGATCTGACCACATCCCACACCATTGTGATAACGCCATTGTACATGTGAGGTTAAGGACAGGATGTGTATATGGTGTATGTGGGACAGACGAGACATTGTTTCCAGGAGTGGGCAATCTACGGAGAGCCGAAACCGCGTGGCCATAGCACGAAATAACTGTTTACTTCCGAGGAGAATTGAACTGTCCGAGAAAAAGGAATGAGCTTCCAGCTGCAGATTAGGAAGCGATCATTCATGCAAGCAATTCAAAAATAGAAACGAAGAAAACCTATTCAACAATCCAAAAATATCGGATGGTCCTGTCAACAAATCTGGTTGTTTAGATGTTCGTTGATAGATGAACAGGAAAATTTGGCTTATGAACTGTCTACATGCTTGAGTAAGTGGAAAATGAGCTAATATTTAGGGAGACGGATAGCGGCTACCGGCGGTGAGATTCTTCTCACTCAGAAGTTTGCTGGAATTTTCTGTACTCCTCAGTTTGACCAGATCCGCACGTAACAATTTCACTGATATTTTGCACAAGATTAACTGATGGCCCAACCTTCTATTAAATACCACTGTGCTATACAACGCCAACGATGCTGATCCTTTTATCTATTTTTATATATTTTTATTTCCTCACTCATCATTTTCTGCAATTGACGACACTGTCCTGTCGCCCAGAATTATCAGGACACTTAAACTGTTTGGTATTTCCAGATTAACGCCGCATTTTTGTGGTTTTTGATTAGCATTTTTAGCCGCCCTTGGCTTAAGTTTGTCATAATTTGATACAAACATTTTAACTTGAAAGTTTTGATGTGGACGTTTACTTCCAAAAACTTATCGGAGAGTTCCTAATATTTAATGCCATTTTCGTCCTTATTTCAGATTCCTTGGTTAACCTCTGAGCGTTGCATCATTATCACTGATATACTCTCAGTTTAGACACCATTTTATTATGCCGAGCAAATGCTCTTGCCACATTTCCCTCTCTTTACGATTTGGCGTACATATAAGCTTGCCTATTCGCCCCCTTCGTCACACCGTTATGAACAGCGTGACGGTTTTCCTTGTCAGCAGCTCCGTTCCTCATGTTCCAAGCGCCAATTCAAGCTAGCAGAAATGACCATATTTGGGCCTAAAAGTAATAAAATCACAGCTGTTCAGTGCACCGCATCCACACCCTCACAACCTTTCCGACGATCTCCAAAGTACATTGCTGCTGTCGCAGATGTTTTTGGAGACTTGCAATAAGGTTAAGAAATTAGATCAAACTTTTCATTAGTTAACCTGCAAAACCTCAATGGTTGAACTTGAGCTCACAAAGCTGCCTCCTATCCCTCACCTGACAAAAGCGCCCAAAGACTTGCTGCGCTGGTATCTCGCCATTGTTTGTCAAACTATTGAATCAATCTCCATGAGATGCGCAAAAAACTTGAAGACGTTAAATTCTGTAAATTTTAATGCGCTCGACCGCATTCGTTGGAAATGCGCAAAATACTGACCTGTGCCTCCAACATGACAAGACACTATAATCATTTTTCCAGACATTTTCCAACATTAGTTCAATTACTCAGCCGCCTGTAACGAAGCAAGTTTGATTCAAGTTCTAATGGACGCACTTACACCCTTCAAGTCCAGCAAAATCGCCCAAGACAATACCCATATTCGGAAGAAGGCCCTTGGACTGCATACACGGAAAAACCCGGAGACAGTCCCCCTGAACTAAAAATCCTCTATGCCACCTGGCCTAGGTAGGCGCCCAGTGTCCAAACAGGCAAATGAAGCCTCGTATCTTCCACAGGCAAGTGGCGGCTCAAATAAATCGTCCTCATGTTCACCACGAAGAACCTTTTTAGAATCTTCGGCAAATAACCCCAGATGCCAACGCTGTCCCGGCAGGCCATAAACGCCCGTTCTTCTCGAATGAACCCAATGTCAGGCATTAATTGAAAGTTGCCCGAAATCAACCAAGCAACTAAAAAACCGGTTACCGATTATTGATTTGCATCGAAACATTGAACAAGCAAAAGATTAATGCAAATATAACAGCGTCAACGTTATCAACAGAGCAACTGAAATATTTTGACCCTCAATATTTCGTCACCGGGCTAATCCCGTTACCCTCTGCCACAGTTTTCTGTCTCTAATCGCAGGGACTCCCACTGATTGACTCCAGTTTTACGTCGATCGAAAGGTCATTGCCGAGAGAATCATCATGCTGGGCAAAAATAGCAGACTTACATCGTACATTTAAAAGATTTGCTAATGCACCAGATGTTCACTTCCAGTTTTGCGTCTCATTAGCCAAGACCCCTGCTCATGACCACCATTTGCATACATCCACCATTATATCGGCGCTATCACCGGTCTCTGTTCACCAGCGCCTTGGCACAAACACATGAGTCGCAGCCTGTCCCACTACCTCCTGTTTTCGTGTATACCTGTCCATCTAGGGGCGTCCTCTTTCCATTCTCCCCCCTGCACAACCATGACATCAATATTATTGCCCGTAATTACTCCTTTTCGAACTTGATCTACAGTTATATTCCAAGAAACCCGGGTTAACCTCGCAGAGAAAAATCAAGAATATCATCCCTTTCCGCCGATTTCACTTTTAACATTTATTGCTGTAACTAAAACAAGGTCCACCAAAATAGAACTAATAATATCTTCTTACTTAATTATTTCTAATACCGTACACCCTCATGCGACACATGCAGCCCAATTACCCGGATGGAATCCACGAAGACATAGTATACTCTTCTGCTTCAATTAACAGCCAGGCAATCCCAACTAACCTCAGTCCCTTAAAACTCTGGTGCCTACACCAACCCAGATATTTTATTTATCATCGAATCCCGGCTTAACGAAGAAACACTTAACCCATTACCTCCCATGCGGGATACCGATCTTTTAGACATAGTAGAAACGATCGACTCTGGGAGCGGTTGTCTCGCCTACGCAAGGTGAGACCCATCAAAACCTTCCAAAGCATTGCACACTCTAACTGATCCAGTATTAGGTTGTCATTCTGCGTTTATGGCCCCGAGAACGAGACGGATCTATCTCAAAATTAGATAGGGGTCTTCGTCTTAGCGGACGAATGTGATTAACATTCACACTTTATCCCGACAAATAAATTCCTTCTTAATTTGACAAATTTCCAAAGAACTACAGGCTAGTTGCCTTTCAAAAGTAGGTCTCCCCTTGAATATGGTTAGATTGTCTTCACCAATATGAGTGAAGTTTATCGGATCATAATCCAAATTGTGCAACATGCGATCACCAGATACATCTTGGTTCTTCTCCTGACCTAAGCTACGGGTCCAGATCCAAGCCAACTAGTATTCAAACACTGCGGATTCCCTGAGT
>LUCM01006249.1:0-12009 GCA_008360955.1 Fasciolopsis buskii
GCAAATCTGTCACTAGTCCATCTGAGAATAAATCTACAGATGGAAGTGACATCTTGTCCCCACGTATGCCGGCTGCGATAACGGTAAACCCAAAATCTTTTTTTCTCCGGTCGCAAAATTTCTGTTATATTTGGATGGAACCCACCCCCATTCATCTGTCCAACCACCCCGTAAACATGCTCATCTAAATCTACCAGCCGTGGTATCCCAAGCTAGAATCGTTGATGGTATAACCACGCAGGCGATTCCTTTGTTACCGAGGTCATTTCGGACCAATACCAACCGCTTGGCATATACCCCATCTCAGATACGCCCTCAGGCACTTCTTCGTTCTTTTGTCAAACAGCAGAACGGCATCCAGCTTAAATCAGTTGAATCCCGCAGGAAGCGTATACCACTCACCTGTCCAATTAACCAAACAACCCCGCACATCACTAGCTTTCTCGCTAATGCGGTAGGCCAACATGCCTGTGCATCTCCACTGCCTGGCACGCTCGGCCCACCAAACTCACGTGAGCCATCTCGGCATGAGCTTTGCCAAGTCCGAGGTCCAACGGAAGCATGGAGGCTAAATAACCGTCGTTTACAACTATGAAGGGATTAGCCCACTTTACCCATGCTCCTTTCTCCTTACTCCGCGAACAAAATTACTGACTTTTGATACGATACCAACGTCCCTCAATAGTTACAGCCTGCCGCTTATCCCCTTACTTTGATCCACTTACCAGACAACCTTATCTAGATGCATTCCCGGCACTCCAGTTTTCTCCTTCTACTCATGTACACCCAAAACTTCACGCCTGCTACCTCTATTCTCATAAGTCTGCAAGAATTGGATTTGTTCCCTCACTAGGATACCTGGCAAACTCTAGACAATAGTAATTCGCCCTTTGATCCACAACCTATCGTGCAAGTCCCTTCTACACCCACTCGTGTCCAGCGCTTACTTCAATTGCACCAACTACAAAGTACCGAATTCCTCAGTACTGCAACTTCCAAAAGTAGCGTGCACCCCAAAAATACATGCAAGTGCCTGACGGCCGGCTTTTTCTCCGGCATCTTCCAAAGCACTCTCCCCACCATCCACCAGATTGTCAGTTCCGCTTTGACAAGGTCACCGATTGACCATCTAACACGGTTCCACCGTCACTGATACCGTTTCCCCTATACCGACATCTTCTGAAACCGCTCATCAATTCCCAAGTTTCTTCTACTAACTTGAGTTTCAGTCCACAGCTTCCTTAACGTGGACGGTCCCCAGTCGTCCAGTATATTTTACTCGACTAGATTTACTAGCTCATCAAAGCTGTGCACAGTACAAACCCCTAATGCATCAGTAGATAATTTGACCCGCACAGAAACCACTTTTGAATATAAAATGAACTCAAGTGTTCCGCAGAAGTTTCCCTTCTCCTTCTGAACTCCCGCTTGCTGACTCATAAAATGAAGGAAGTAAGATAGCTAGCAGTTAGCAACTCTTAAGGTAGTACCCGAATGCACAGACTTGGTTAACTAAACACAGCTGCACGTCGTCCATTTAGTTGACAGATCACAACCCCTAGCAAATTAATAGATCAAATCGTAGGTGGGGGAGTTGTATGGCCTACGAAACGCAGAACCTCATCGCTTTCATTCTAAGCTATTCACCGCTTGAGTCGATCTGTGAGACCACTTGGCTCCATATGCTGCTACCCGAGCACGCAATCCGCAGAGAATGTACGCACCAACAAGCAAAATCTAGCAATTTTGATAACATTCCATCTGTAGATTTATTCTCAGATGGACTAGTGACAGATTTGCGGACTGATGAACGTGGACAGGAATTTCAGCGGTGTAAGTATGGAGGAGACTGATTGTGAGGATTGTTTTAAGATGTAGTTTTTCAGAAGTGTTGAGTATCTGCCCCGCTAGTGCTCACTGGTCACGGGATAGTAGATGTGAGCGGTCAATTCCAGCGCAGGGAGAGGGCGGGTTATTTGAAATGATGGCAGCTACCTACTAGTAGGCCTGGATTTGGTCCGTCAGAAAGACCCTGTGATGGCGGCTCACTGTCAAGGAGAGAAGCGCCGGATAGAACCAAAGCCCTGCAAACTTGGAAAGTTTTGCTATATACAGCGCAAAGGCGTTTAAAATAGACCCAGACTGGAGCTACAAATGTGATTTCTGCTGTTGGCGCTTTCGAATGCTACCAGGTTTCGCTGAAGCTAAGCACCTGACCTCTTCCAGGTACCAGGTCTGCAACATTTCACATAACTAGGGTTCACAGGGAGCCCGGCTAACCTCAAAATATCTATGACGTGACTGTGAACTGACCCTCTCCTGGCCTTCTGAGAGAGCACTGGCCTTGCATAATTAGGCAGCAAAGGCTTCTTGCTTTTCGCCAGCAACCGCTTGGCTGCATTTCTAATTTATCTCTGTTATCCCTATAGCTGGTCTCCGTTTACGTTAAGAGATTCGCAGCCTTGTTTTGCTTGGCCCTCCTCGTTAGCCGAACCCAAAGTCTCACCGCTTATTCTGAACTCCCAATAGACAATATCGAGGTTTCAATGATTATCTCTCTGCGGAGGCCTCTAAACTGGTCGCAAGCTAGCAGAGGCTCGTTTTTGGAAACCCTCGGAGAAGTCGAGCGCATTTCTCTAGAAACGTAGGCCACTGTGAACAAACTGATTTGAATGATGCCTGCTCCAAGTGCCGCTCATAATTCTTCTTCAACAAAGTACACCAATTTCAGTGGTACCATTATCTGTATCATTTGTTCCGGGTGTCACCTTGTGATTATTTTGTGCAACCAGTGACTCCAGGAATGCTCGTATCGAAATCGCCGTGCATAACTTGAAGGGGCAAACGGAAAATCTACTTCTTCCGGTCACTTTACAAACCATTTGATGCAGGACAGAAGCTGTGAAAGAAAGGTGATCACAGATATCTTTACACGTAGACCAGATGACAATTTTGAAAACCAAGAGCGTTCATAACTAAACCGTCCTAACAAATCTCCTAAACTCGCTCGGGTGCTTAGTCTTTGTATTACCAAAAATCCATCATTCCCCACGTAATATTACATACTGACCTGCTAGTTCCTTCTCTCTGCGCAATCACCGACAGAAGATAACCATTCTCATCAGAATTTTTAATAGCGAAATCTCGCGTTGATTTACCAGCTATTCAACAGGCCCTTCTAGAACCTGCTGTCTGATGTTGAATTTGAGCCACTCATTGTCGCGTTTCCAAAGGAAGAGCCACCTTCAAGACACGGCCACGATCGCATCATACCAAATCATAGCCGGAATGATTGCAGTGATATCACCGTAATACTACCCGACCTTTTAAAATTTTATCTAAATGCACCATTATTTCCATGTTCCTGGAAGTCTTCCGTAAACTCCACACCACAAAGAAACGTTTCGCGGCATGGCGATTCTAATTACTGCCCAATCAACCATAATCTCATTGCCTCGGGAATTATGACGCAGCAACTGAAGCAGCGCACGCTGAATAAACTTTACGAGATCTATTTCATAGGGTCCTAAAAGCTCGACCACCCTCAGCCTGTCAGTAAGAAGTTTTCAATTTTGTGACTATGATAACGCTATCAAATTGCTTATTATCAGTTACCTCGATAACACCAAGGAATTTGACCATCCCTATCATTCCCTGGCCCTAAACAAGACCAGGAGCTGGAAAGTCTGAATACCGCCTTTCATGGTTCAGTTCCTAACTTTCCAACTGTCAGCCAGTAGATTCTATTGACTGTGGGTACCTAAATCCCGTCCACGAAGCCAATAGAGTCATTCATGGAAGCCTGCTAGGTCCCCTCCTTTTTAGCTTTGCATTACTGAAGTTTTTGCTGTTCTGCAGTTGGCTGTCCCATTTCCACCTGCTGAAGACATTAGCATGCTACGGGTTCCGTATTCTTGAACTGAGTTAGACATCCTCTATTATTACGAGCCACTTAAGATGACTTGACCACTAGTGATCCTATAATTTGAAGGAGTTTTCTGCCACTAAAGCTCCCATATGAACTGAAGATGCTAAGTCCCCGACAGCCTAGGATTAGGTGAAACTGAAATTAGGCCGATCGCTTTCGTGCTAGATCTAAGAATCAATACTTCTGACAATATCACGTTTTCAGAAGTTACATCCTTTCAAACTACAAAGCTAAAGGGATCGTGAGGCACGCCTTTAGCTGATCTATGCCTCCACAAGCCAGAATCCTTTTAGGGTATTGCTCATTCATATCCTCGAGTTTGACAAATGTTGGCCGACTCTTGATTGAGAGTGCCCTGCGCTCACTCACTGGGAAAATCTTTAGATATTTCTTGTCATTCATACAAAGAAGGTTGCTTACTGCCTCGCCTCGATCCATTCTGGCCAAAGCGCTTACGGCTAAACTTGTGCATTTTTTATAGACTTCTTCATTTTCCTGCTACGCATCTATTAAGTAGGTAAAATGTTTTGTCAGACATCCCTTGTTCCACGGCATGGACATCGCGTAATCGATATTCCATGAACGGCGCTAAAATGGAGAGCTAATTTCTTCCTCGTCAAATACATGAAGCTCCGGAATAAATGGCCTGTTGCTGTTCAGCGGTGTTCATCCCTAGTGCAGTTCAGGCCAACTAGCATGTCAGAACTCATTGCACGCAATATGGGAGCTCAAAGTGGGTATAAAATCTCAGATGATCGATTGCACGAAGATGGAAAAGGTTTATGGAATGGTAGCTAATAGCTTATGAGTACACCACAAGCCTTGAAAATCGCAACATTATCTTCTCTTGTAATAAGTAATCTGTCGGGCCAGTCTAAGTTCCATGCATGCTTTCGCCTTTCTTCGTTTTTCCTTTTTCTCCCCTAGCTTCACACCCGGACAGTGTGTTTTCTTGTTTATTTCTTTTTTACTTTATCAGACCCACGTTTCCTTAGGGCCGTGGGGATTATAGTAAANTGCCTACCCATGCGAAACTGTATCGTCTATGATAATCATGCATGGGCACTCGGCTGCCTAATACAGGTGATCGTTTCTACCTTCAAATGCCCTCAGCATCGGCAGGCATTCCCACAGATCCTCCGTGGCCGTATATCTGCTTGCGCTCAAATTCCGCCCTTCCAGCCTATGTCACTGCCACACTCTTTACAATGGGGCTTTGTCAGCAGATATGGTTGAAAACGGCGAAGACAGTCCATCCATTGCAGTTATGAGAAATAATGAGGTCCCGGAAGCACCATCACGCTATTCCGACCAGAGAAAAGCAGCGTTACTCCGAAAAATGCTTTAACGCGGGTCGTCAAGGCTCGCACGGGCTGATCATCTTCAGCGACCTATAACCCGCCCAGTTTACAGGGAGCCCCCGGCGAACGACACAAGGTCCGTATCCACTCACGCTTCGTCACGGCAGCCTGTGCGAATCTAAGCATACCACATAAGTTTTATTTATGCATATTTTCGCATCTGTTTGACGCCGGCCGTCAATCACCAGTTAAGCATGTTCTAGTGCTTTCCGGTATTCATGATAGAAAGCTTGTGAGACCGATTGTTTAAACGCGGAACTCGCTTTACGTTTGCTTGCTTATAACCTTTCTGACCAATTCTGTGCCACTCTTACTCGGCCCTATGCGATTGCAATACTGACAACGTTGACACTTGACCGGAACAAGCAAGTGACAATCGGAAGCGGTAGCAGGTTCAGTGCATTTTGACAGCAGCATGCTAGCGAGGCACATGTGAGAAACGCACAAGTAGGGACCGCGCTGGGCTGTCAACTTTTCGTTAAACAAGCGATCCGAAGGAACAAATTCGTGTTTCGCTACACGCTTCCCCGACCGCCGCTTAGGACGACGGTATGTCAAAGGATATATTTTGTGGATTCATGTTATCTGTTCATTTACTAAAAAATTACCGGTTTAAGAAACACGGACAGTCACTGCAGTCTACTCTCCTCCTATTTCTGCACTTTTAGTTCCATTTACATTCCATTTTTATCCGTCACAGCTATTTGCTCTGGCTTAGTAGGCTTAGAGTATCCTGATGACAATTCCTACATAGGCAGATATTCCAAATCCATGTAAAAAGTGGCTCTAAATATCCGGAAATGAAAAGCAAAAGTAAGTAATACATTTAACCGAGAATTTCCGATATTGTTGGATGATAAAATTATCAAATAATGACCCTATAGCATAACTTTCAGCCCTGCTTTACGCTTGATCTCAACTTGATCCACAAATCGTTCTCCGCAAAACCCATCCCGTTTTGACTCCATTCATGGAACATTGAAGGACCCGCCTCTGTATTACCAAGGAAACACGAATCCACGGTTGACACTAGATCAACCTGAGCCCACTGGCTTATTCCACGTACTACAAACAAAGTGGAAGGCATCCCATAGCTTTGCAAACCGGTTCACCCTTCTCGCATATCGAATTAATTTTTCCCTTTTNGCTTTCTCATCCACTCAACCAAACCTCACACCGGAATACACTCTAGATATTTCGCCTCCATTTCTTTTTCGTTTCCAGGCAGGCCTCCCGTTGGCCACCCGATATTTATACTCCTTCCTACTGGCTGGCTTTGAAGCAGACACACAAAGCTTAGGTTCTCCATCACCCACTTCTTTATTCTATACCTGATACCATTTGGCTTCTGGTACAATTACCCGAGCTCTCAATCCACATGGGATGTGTATACCGACCAGCAAACTCGGATAGTTCTGGTATTTCTCGTCTAACCCAAGCCTTCGTTTATATTTCTGGCCTCCACTCCAGCCGTAAGATAATTGCAGGTAACTTCGATGACCCTAAAATTTGTTGGTCCTCTTTATCCGCTCCACCTGCCCCACTCAAATTTGTTTCTGAAATGCAGGCTGAGGGATGGATTGAGCATGTGACCACGCCCACAAGGTTTCATAATATTTTAGACCTAGGTTTTACGTATAGCATTCCCAATGTCAAGGTTTCAGTACTAAAACCCTTCCCTGTGAGTAATCATAGGATGGTCACGTGTAGAGTCCCTCTCCGTGGAAACCTTCCCCACCCATGCGTACCCAGCATACTGTCTCTTCCTATATGACGATTAGTTGGAACCAATTTCCCAACCCCTGCAAACCTTTGATTAGTTCAGTTTCCCTTCATCGCCTGACCCCCAGAGAGCGTCAGACGACCTTTAGGAAAAACTTCTTTTTACTGTTATTCGTTTGTCCAGCCCGATTACTCAACATAAAACCAAGAAGCCTGGCAGAGTTTGTCAGCTCCAGGCGAAAATTTTGAGGGCTCAAAAAATCTTCAACAAAACGGGAGACTTCCCGCTTTTAGTGCAAGTCAATCGCTTGCGACAGGAGTCTCTGATGGAGTCCGAACTAAGGTTAGAAAGGCAGAACATGATAACTCTTCGGTCGCCCAACCCAGTTCGTAAGACTTCCCACATTTTCAAAGCTCGCGCGTGGCTCAAATCGTCAACTATTTCGAAATTCATCATATTCAATACCTTCCGCATAGAGTCCCCTGTATGCGTCACAGAAGCATTCAGTGCATAGTACTCTTGGGCTCTCAATGATGACAATCTGTCACATTATGAAATCCACCCCATGTTAACTTCCGTTAGATTTTCCTCCATTTCATTCGACGTTCCTGGACTTATCAAAATGATAAAATATGCCAGGCCGTCCCACAGGCCTGGCCCTGACAACATCCAACCAGTTATATTTCGCACCGCTGGTCCAGATCTTCCATTGCTACTTCAAATGTGTCCTCACTCTCCCTGTCCAGCGCTAATTTTACGTTGCAATGCGAAATCTCCATTAGTGTTCCACACCACAAAAAGGGTTCTAGGCATGAACCTGAAAACGTTCGCCCCATTAACAACACTCCAGCACTATTTGGGCTTATGGAAAAAATTGGTAAATAACAGCTGGTTAACTTCCTTACTACTCAGCCTTATCAACCCTTCCCAATACGGCTTCCTCAGGGGCCGATCCTGCCTCGCTTCTTAAACTTGGTTACCCAGAGTGCTGAGTCCCCCCGGTCGACGCTTATAATCTTTCTAGACATGTAAAAAGCATTTGACCACGTTTTACCACTCCCGCCTCCTGGCCAAAATCAGGACTTATCGAATAAGAAACCCTCTTTTATCATGGCTATCATCCTACCTTTCCCATCGCTTTCAGGTTGTCAATATTAACGGTTTTTCCCCAGCCCTCTGCTATTACCAGTGGGGTCATTTAGGGGAGCGTCCTAGGTCCTCTCTCATTGCTGCTATATATTAATTACATCTTTAAAGTTATTCGTCGTGGCACACCAGTCCTGTTTGCCGATGACATTAAAATAGTCCACTCTTTCGAGGCTGCTTCATTTAGCTCCACTCTTGCATTTATCAATGAAGGCCTAGAGTCCCTCGATAACTGGTGTTCCAAGTGGCATTTGAAGTTCTCTGCTCACAAAAGTTCTCTAATAACATATAAGTGCAATGTTCCTCCGGGCTCCCTCTCTAGAAGCGGCATGCCAATTCTTGTATCACATAGTTAAGGAATTAGGGTTACAGTACGTCTGCTCTTTCAACTTCCACGAGCAGGCCCACTATCAGACCGCTGTAGCTAAGAGAACCGCCACAATGATCATAAGAGCATTCCACACCCAAGACTTCGGAATTATTGTCTTGAAGTCCCATGCTAGGCCCCACCTCGAGTACTGCCCGATTGTCTTCACGCATATGCGTAAAGACGATCGAATTTCAATCGAGAATGTGCAGCATGCATTCACTAGAAATCTCGCAGGTCGTTCATCTAGCCTAAACTACAGGGCCAGAGACGAGCTGCTTAGACTTGGACCATTGTGTCTTCGTCCAGTTAAATTATACCTTGAATATCTCTTTGATGTTTGTCGTAACAATGTCCACTCTACTACGAACGTCACACACGACGCTGGTAGTCCCCCTCATCCACTTCGTGGTAGATACTACTCGTCAAGAACACCCCTGACTGGACTATCGACAAGGGTAACATTCTTTAGAGTTGATTACTCTAAGCTGTGAAACAAACTCCTGCAACCGTGCCCAAAATTTAGCCCAGTTTAAAGTCCAGCTGCCAAAGTTGCGAGATGTCTCGCTGCTAACAAACCTAGCGCAAACTAACGTTGAACTAGATGAGTCCTTATAACATGAGTTACAATTGCAGTTTGTGACCGAAATTTTGCCGCGCTCATCACCTGGGATTCTCAAAATTCAGCTTTCTTTTTTGTTACCAAATTTTCTCGCTCATTCACACTAATACATTCTTTGACTTCCTTTTCTTTCATCAAATGGATGTACCCTCGGTACCATTACCATAAGTGGCAAACCATTCAGTTGTTCCCAATGTGGGTTGACATAAATGTTGACATAATATTTATTGAATAAATGCTTTTCTGGAGTTCCGTGATTTTGGCAAACATCAGCCAGTATACTCCACCCGTCTCATGTCCTCCCATCTTTACCGGTTTGGCGGTGCCGAATAGGTTGTTTTTGGTAGCCCTAAACCTACAACTACCCTTAAAACTGCTACTATAGCTCAGTACAAATTACCAGATTTCACGCAATGGAAGCACCATGTTGTAGGTCTGCTGTCTCCAGCCCAGCAATCACCATAACCTCACGCTTTTACCTAAATCAGGATACTTCTCTCTTTTGTAATGCGATCTTTTATAGCTACTGTTTTCTTCAAGGCAATCTCAAATCTGCTGGCTTCTCACCCCTGCCAGGACGCTGCTATCCATGTCTGACCCTGGATTGTTGGCTCGTTCAACCCAAGCCATGCCGGTGTCGCATTGGATACTCCCATTCAGGCAGACCTAGATTGGTTAAAAATACGTTTATACTACCGCTAGAACGGCGTTTGCACCTCCTCAACTTTCTCTTTCATACTGATGTCTTAAAACAAAGCTGCGACAAGAAAATGACGGCGTAGAAGGCATTTATATCCGGTGTACCTAAAAAAGTCTCCATTTTTTATAAAGCCTTTTTCTTCTTTAGTGTACCTCTCAGTCCATTTTACCATTAGCCGTATATAGACGCAATCTGCAGTCTAGGGACTTCCATTTTCTCCGTGCAAATCTTCAGAAAGTATCTTCAAGACAGCTTGAGGTAATCTTGATGGTAATCCTCCACCTCCTTCAGCATTTTATTGACACATTATAGTTTTTAAACGCAATGCGTCCTGCTTGTTTCCGACTAGCCCCACATAATCATCATATTCCCACTTCTTCCCATACCCTCAACTCAATTTTTAGTCCATTACGTAACGGCTTTGTCCTTTCGGGAATCCGACCGTACCTCAACATTAGCTATTAAGCTCCGGTCCTGCTTTGCGCCAGAGATACGCATATTTGGTTCACGTAAACGCGAAGTGGCTCGCGGTCCGCTGCTCGTAAAGAGCCACAAGAATCTCCGTATAGTCCTGTGAAACGGATTTTTCAGTCTTGAATTTTAACTGGTATACTTGCTCTTAGCGCACTGCTTTGCAGTATCCGATTCTACTTTTCAATATATTTCCCGAATAACCCAAGGTTTTACTCATTCCCATACCCATTTTTGATTTCTGTTATTAGCGTTTCTTCTGCATCATCTGTGCAAATTTGATCCTGGCCTGCACATGCCTCTCAAATCGAGGAATGCGCATCATTACTATTATTATTATTTCTATGACGGGCGTCTGCTCACAGCGCAAAACCGGAAGCCGCAAACTAATTATACCGGTCGAGCCGTTCATTGCCAGCACGGAGACGTGCAAAGCCGGACTTGCTGGGTTGGAGCAGGATCTCAAATCCCCGGCGCAGAGCTCATCCAAGAAGACGAATGAATCCGTCAGTAAACCGACGCCAGAAGGAACAGTGTCTGGGGTAAACATAGCCACTTTATCCAAGCAGAACCAAAGACAGTGGCTAAAGCCGCTCGGAAGCGTAGGGATTCCAGCCCCATTACCGTTATGGAAGCCAAGAACCGATCCGAGCGATGTTCGAATTCTGTACAAGGTAAAAACACGGCAAAGGAAATCGAACGGAAGGCTGGCTTACTCGACCTCAGAAGCTCAAATGGAAATACCGGGCAACGACCGCACCGCTGAGTGCAGCTCCCCCAACCAGAACGCTGGCATCTTTTTTTCAGAACTGGGACTCCGGTAGGAAGAACATGGAGACGTTGTGTCGCACAAAGTCGGTGCATCACTAAATCAGAGTGACCTGTTTGGCAAGGTTCAATAACCACAGCGGGGGTGTCCGGGGGGCAGCAAACGAGTGCGTCCCTCGAGAAGTAAACCCGAGGGCAGGGCAATTACTAGAAGTCTATAAGGCTTTTCCCCGCATTTAAAGGGTACCAAATAACGGCAAACTAAAACCTAAGGTTTGGGCAGTAATTAGGCCGAATTAATTACAATGACACACTGTTCGGTGGAAATAGATGTCCTTGAAACCTGGTTGAAAAAAGATGAAGCTGCCGTTATGTCACAGGGTTTCACTCATTATAATGGGGATAAATCCGACGGCCATAAGAGCGATGGCTTTTGCAGCACGTACACTGGGATAACGCGCAATGACGTTCTTAACTTGCTCTAGCTTCCACAAACGTTCGGATAATTTCCTGGTACGCTCGTCTTGGCAGGGTGCCCATGGAAACATTCGGCACTTGCATGAAACCCTCAGTCGGCGAAAGATTCTGCGCTGACGACGCTGCTGAAAGAACGGAATTACCAGGTTTCCATAATTCACTGTACTGGGAGAATTTAATCTTCGTGAGTTCAGCTGGATCGACGAAAGCACAACTTAAAATACTGAGAGTGGTGATTTTTGCGTGGATCCATGCTCATGACTCAACTCAGCAATTTACACACGCAACTAGATTTAGAGATGGACGGCAACCATCGAAGGTGGGCCCGGCAACAACTAGAAACAGAGACAATATCTCGTCTGCTGTAAGCGAAGATACCCTGGACAAAAGTAAGCACCGCGTTCAGCAAGTGAAACTGATTGCTAGGTGTAATAATAATAATAATG
>LUCM01006251.1:0-47924 GCA_008360955.1 Fasciolopsis buskii
CCACTTTTCGTTCCATTCCCTTTAGAATCGATATCTATAAGAACTCCACTGTCCCAAATTTAGCACGCATTTTGACAAACCGTGGCATTGTTTTAGCCGAATTCCCGAGCAACCTGTCCTAATGCGTTACGATTATCCCTGGATGAGTTCTTTCATATTATTTACGAGGCGATGAGCATTTTCTTTATTTATTTTATTGTTTACTTTTTCCACCTATTTTATTTTTTGCCCTCACATTTTGACTGAAAAGCGACATAATTTTTGTGCGCAAAACTTTATACAATAAAATACACTCTAAGTCCAGCCTAAAATCTTGCAGAATGGCACTGAAAATTCCACTGAATGCAATTCTTAAATGTGAATAATCTAACTGTTGATTGGTACCGGAACATATAACTGAACTGCCTTTCAAATGATAACTGCAGTACGTTTCCACCAGGGATATCGCGAGATCAGAAAAATAAGTTTCCCAGAAATGAATAAAAGGAAAGCAAAACAAAGCTCTTAACTCCCATCCTTCCCCAAATCGGATGAATGAGAAAGTCAGAGAATTTCATTGGAAATGCCAAAATTAGGAATTTCGGATAATGGACGTCTCTGATAACTCTTGATTGCTTTTTGTTTGTTTTCAAACATAGTTGACTGAGTGGGGACTAATATCTAGACAAATAATGAAAGAAACAGAAGTGTACAATTCATGATGTCAGCCATTAAGTTTTATTTTTACTGGTGCACTACGCCAATCCTATGGAGTCTCATATAAATATAGCCTCCGCACTCAGTGAAAAAACGAGTTGTCGAACCAATTGAGCATTTCCTTTTGAAGAATACGTGGATCGCAGCTCGAAGTGATAATTTTTCAAACTCAAATAACACGCGATGATTAGCAACCAAGTGATTTATCTGAGAAACCAGAGCTTGACAACAAGACCGTGCAAACTGTTGTATTTGGTGATGCGATTTTTTTCCAACACCAAATACTGGAGAAATCGTCCAAAATAATGTAAGCGAGTCGTGTCTTGTCTCATTTCTAGTTCATTAATCGCATCTTATGTTAAAAACAAAAACGTGCAATTGCTGTCAGCAAGAAATATCAGTTATTAGCAATTGATAAACATCGTGTATACCAAAGGTCCAGAAAAAAAGCCAATTGTTTTAACTTGGAAACCCCGACGATTTCTTACTCAGTGGACGATTTTATCTGTTCAAAAAATCCAGGAGTGCAACTTTTTATTGAAGGACGGTAAAACGTTCTATGATTTGTAGATATGCGCTTAGGTATCCATTCCCAGTCATCTTTTAAGCCAAATAATATTTCCCTATACGTTTTATTTAAATGTACGCGATGGAGTTGTCGAAAGTTTACAGAAGTGTCTTACAAACTAGATATACAGTTACATATTACTTATTATATTGCACTGCTCATTATTTTCCATGTTACATTTAACGGCTATATATTTGGGAATACCTCAACAAATGTCGAGTATAAACGAACTTCTTGGTAGGCGTAGAAGTGATGTTTGTGAGCTTCTTGCTGCATTCTCTGTGAATCTGTTTTCTCCAATACATCCACAAAGAATTTGTTCACATCGGAAGATGAAAAACTTAATTAACTTCTTGTGGAACCGACCTATTAAGGATAATGAAAATCCAAAACCAACCTAGTAGCTTTTATCGAATAGAAATGAGTATCTGAAATACTGTCAGACTGAATCAAATAGTCTCAGGGAAATTGTTTTGGCCGCTAGGAACTGCGATTATCCTCATTACTTTTGGTGTATTGAGAATGTCACGTGTCATTGACCAATATGGTTAATGTTATCTTCGTCGATTTTTTGCACGGCGTCGAGGATGAAAGATTCCGAATTGATGGATGCGCTAAACGCCCATCCATGTTTAGACGGGCATCTGGTTATCGATTTCTAATACGGCAGTAATTGCAACTGACCGCTGTCGATAAAAGCGTTTCTCTAAGGCTTGAAGATGAATGCGAGAGGCCTAGCAACTTTGTAAAAATGAAACTTAAAATTGGTGATTTACCAAAATCACATTTGCAGGTGAAAACATTTTAGACACAACGGTTTCACCCAGAAACTTCAAACCAATCCTGTCTGACGGTACGGTGTAATAATACTGGTTTCACTGCTCGAAATTAATCAGAAGTCCATGAAACCGTTTTAAGTAAAAACGGTATTCCAAAAATAGCCACAAGTAGCTTTTGTATTAGATCTGTGGAACCATGTTCATATGAAGGTAGGGTGGAGCTACATATTGCCAGTTTTCGTATGTCCGATCAGTTGTCCGCATGCTTATAGAAGGCTCAACTTGAATTTACCAAACGGAAGCATCTATGGCATCTAATTATCGATTAAAAATAGAGCGGTGTTGCAATACTTCTGAGGAACATGGCCATTGACTAAAGATATACAAACAACTGATTCTGCGCAGCACTGCTGTGACATTTTGGGACAGGTCAGTTAGATTGGACATAGGGCATTAGGTGAAAGAGCTGAGCCGTTGGAAACAAATACCGAATGTGGATAGGTTGATATGGCTGGAACACCTGGGCACACCAAGGGTGGAGGATGTGTCAAGTTGATATGTGCATGATCTTAGGCAAAAGTGTAGAAGCCCTAACCAATGAACAGTATTTCTGAGATCGAATTAGATCATCGGTTTGTTATCCAAGAGATCTCCCGACCTGACAGCTGGAAACAGTAAATGATAAGGCCAAAGTCTCCACTCAATGGCCTCTTTACTTTAAAAATTTTTCCGGTTCTGCGATGTCTGTCTCTTTATGTTCTTTAATGATATTTCTTTCAATAATAACTGAGGTTTTGTGATAAAAGACGAAAATCGGAACACTTTTTAGAAAGTTTAATGGTTGTGCAAACTGAACCTATAAGCTTTCCCAATGCCATCGAAGCACGTGCATACTTTAGAATCACACTTGCCGTGGATTACTTAGAGTGAATCGATATGATAAAAGCCAGCTACAAATTTACAATTCTTTACTAATAAAAAGTTATGGGAGAATAGCGGAAGAATAGTGTCAGGGCAATGCAGCTACCACAGAATGCGCAACACCAGAAGCAAGGTTAACTTTTAGCAATATTTCGAAAATGCTGAATAAAAGCGTGATCTTTCATTTATTTATGATAAGTGGATGCAAAAACCCAAAATTAGTATCCCATTTGGCAGGAATGGCCTCGGGAAGAAACCGAAACCAAGACTGTTGTGTGACTGTACAGTCCTTTGAGTTATCAGCTATCAGTTAATTTTCGATCTTCATCATTATTATCCTTCGGAGTTGAACAACATGGCAAACCCTATTAACCGCTGCCTTTCTTCCAGAGCTATATGTTGCTATAGTAAGAATGGAATTGCAAGGAGAGAGGGAGTGGAAATAAACGAGCGGGAAAACGTCGTAGTGGCCGAAACACGGAATATACTCTAACTATACGTAAACACATTTTAAGTTGTTCTAATTTGACAGAAAATAAGACCATTATCGTCACCATTCACAGTTCTGTGCTATATTCTTTAATGTCTTTAATGAATCCAGTAATGGATTTTTTGACCACAACAACGGAGAATTTGGGGTATCTCGTTCGCCCAGGTTCGCTGTACATTTTTTCATTCCATCCTCCTCATCTACGACCTTCACATGGCCTTCTTCACTCCGTGAGTGGAACGCAAACTATGGCACGGTATGACAGAGAAGTGTTCTCGGTAGGCAACACCTGACCCAAACAGTGTAGGTTATTAACCTTGGTTCCTAATCTGTACAATCCTGACGCGGGTATTCCATTCAACCCTAACCATAATACAGGAACGTCGATAATCACAGCCCTCCAGGGGGCGGGCATCTTCAGCATATTCAGCCGTGTCTCATAAGCTCACCGCAGAATTTGGGGTATGGCACTACAGTGCACTTTGGTACTATAGGCACCGTCCAAGGAACGCCGCTTGAGCCTTGCATTCACGAGCCTCCACCTCCACTGCCCTGATACCAGCCTTAGTCAGGCAGCTGCCGAGGTAAGTGATAAGGCCAACCAAGGTTGATGCCACTGACTTGCAACCTTATAATAACGCTTTGGACTTTGAAGGTGGGAAGCTCATATCGAACGGAGCTACAGCCCTCGTTGGTCTATGTGAGTTGCGATTGGTGGGTTCTGGAGATTTGGAAATACACGCTAGTTCGTCGGAGTAATCCAGGTTACACTGCTTTTCAACTTTTGCCATTCCAACACCCACATAGCGATGATCTCTTCGAGCATTCTCCTATATCTCGCCGGTTATGTCGAAGAGTAAAATACTGAGCGACAACCTCCACCCGGATAAAAAATCCGGCTTGTTGTTTGCGGACCTTACTTTCGAGAGTCAGTTTCAAATTTCAAGCACTATCAAAGCTATCCCTTTAATAGGCATTGGAATTAAACTATCAGGATTAAACGATGACAGTCAGCGCTTGTCTTTCTTGAAGATAGGCACAGTCAAAGATATCCAAAATAGCTGATTGTTCCAAACCTTAAAGAGAAAGAAGAGATTCGCCTTTATTAGAGCATTTTCAGTCAGTTTGAAAGGAAACGGAAGACTTTTCGGAACCATCTGATCATACTTTTAATTCCGTCAGGGGCCAGTTAACATCTGCCATGTATTAGCAGTTGTCGACCGGAATATCTACTTAAGGCAGCTCCGGAAAGCATTCAGCCCAGTAGTGGAGCCTGTGCCGTTTGTCGTATAACTTTTTACTGATCAAAGATCACCTTTAGATAATTTTATGACACCTCAAGCATGGACAAAGTTGAACAGATCTCCCATAGCCCCTGAGATCCACGAGACTGATGGAAGGGAAACTCGCAGCAATAACTCTAAGACTTAGACTGAGAGCCCCAGAAAAAGTCAGGATGATTTTCAAAGTTTTTCCAGCAACCTATCTTCTATCTACGACTTCTCAGCACAAACTGCTTTAAATCTCAACACATCTGAATGTTTCGATTGTCTGTTCTCTTGCTCTCGGCCAGTCTACCCATCCGAAACGTTTCTCATCAACTCAGAAACACTTACCAGAATTGATTCTGTGAAATATCTAGGAGTTATTATTGATAAAAATCTGAAGTGGACTACTCACATTTCTACCTGTGTAAAAACAATCCGACGGTTGTCATTTCAAATAAGGTGAAACAAACCACCATCTCCCGGTTTGTATGCCAATGTCTTTTTACACTCCTTCATTACTGTTCTTCAGTTATCTTTCCAGGTTCACTAAGAAAAGACTTTAAAATTCTTCGTCGGGGACTATCAGTTATTAGCCATGTGTCTTTCATACCACTAAATGAATTGTCGCTTAATCTATGTGATCAGCACTTATCTGCATGTGAGAACTTTGCTCACAAAATTCTTTCTGATCCCACGCATCCTCTGCACAACGATCTTTCAAAGGGTTGCTCTCATATTTCTACATGATCCACTTTTCGTTCCATTCCCTTTAGAATCGATATCTATAAGAACTCCACTATCCAAAATTTAGCACGCATTTTGACAAACCGTGACACTGTTTTAGCAGAATTCCTGAACGGCCCATCATGATGCGCTCTAATTATTCCTCGGTTAGATTTTTTCCGCATTTTTACAAGGTGGTGAGTGCGAATTCTTTTTTCCTATTTTATTTTAGCCTTCACATTTTTTGACTGAAATGCGACTTTATTTTTGTGCGCTGAGTTCTATGCAATGCAGTACAATACATTAGGTTAGATATGGCAGCGAACTGGAAGACAGCATCTTATCGCCTACCACCAGGCAGGTTTTGCGTGCAAGCTTAATAAGCCTTCGACTGAAGCACCAGTTAGCTCCAATTCTTCAGCCACTTGAACCTAACATTTCTCACGGTGCTTACGTGATATCTTTTGACGTGGTATCTTACCTCATTTATCCTCATACAGTTAGAGATTTAGTGTTCCGTTCGGTTAGTTTCGGCGACCTGTGAGAGTTCCAGTATCTTTGACGGGCATTGACTTAGGAACTTACGCAAAGCCTACTGTCAAGTACATAGCCAACCGGGTCTGCGGCTTGACTCCTAGCTCTTTGTGCTGCAACACACTACCCCAGCGAAACTGATACACGGCCCAGTCTTAAACAAGTGGATCACTAGGATGTACAATTTTCGGAGCGAATCGCAGAAGTAGTAATTTGCTGTGATATGACTGCCCTGGCTAATATTAACCATGCAGTAGGAGCATCATGTCTTCTCTGGACTTTAACTGTGTTGGAAATTAGCACTAGACAGCAATGACCAATTGCTTTTAGAAGACTGGCGAAGCCCATAACAATTACCTGTTCGTTGAGCAAGCAAAGGAAAACAATCCACCTAAGCAAGCTTCCGATGCACTTCGGTCTCCGAACTGCCCATTACAGTTATCTACCACCACAAAATCAGACATCGCATTTGTAAACAAGTGGCGAGTGTCATTAAACACATCTTCCAACATTTCACAGATACCACCTGTTGGGATGTACGGTGATGACACAAGCTGTGCCCAACACAACTATCCTTTCGATTGTCAGCTTAATCATCGAGTATTACGGCGTACTAATATCTGCTAACCTGGATCCAGTCTAAAAGTATCGCTTCACTCTTGTCAGTCAAGACCATTTGTACAGTATGTTAACCCGGCAATTGGAGATGGTTCGCCTCCCAAGCTGCGCAGGAAATACCTTCATAAGAAACTAAACTCTGATAGTTGCACTACACTGATTTAATCCTGAATTTGCTTTGCTCAAACGCCACATACATCAAAACGCCAGTGGGTCAGCGCTAGACACACTTGTTAACGGGCCCGCGTGAAAGTACGCACTTTGAGTAAGCCAAGTTTCAGAGACTAACGAGGTTTGAGAACATGTGAGCTAAGACACTGAAAATGATTTGAAACGCCATTCGACTTTGAATTGTCACAGTTACCGCTCATGTTATCATTGGGATAAAGAAAGGTGATCGGAAACAGAGGAAGCAGATTGCATGCAGGCTGCTGCATGCTGATAATTACGGATTCCGCTCGATGCCATGAGCAGCGTGATTTTGGTTACCCGTCTCGGCCACCATTCTAGTATGGAATTCTTTGTGGTTAAGTAATTTGTGGAACTTGGAGGACGTGCAGTACTAGAAAATCCAGCTCCTAAGCAGGAGAACGGTTAGGGTTCTCAATCAAAGCATCCGGATTATCAACAGTTTAGGAGTGACTAAATCCTCTAGTTGAGATAATCATCCGTAACCCAACCGATTTCGGCGGGCCTGAAGTCGTACCATCATATCAGGGTGCAGTCGCACTGTGAATTCAAATTTAGCTGGTGATTAATACATTGTGGCTTGAAACGAGAGGAATATGGGCAAATCGTATCGTTATTTATCTGCCAAGCATTTCAAAATACTATAAATGACCAACGAGATCACATCCGTTGTTTCTTTGGCTAACTGGTGTAAATAACCTTTTTTAATAACCAGATTGGGAAAAGGACGCATGCAGTGCGACTATACTACCGTGTGAAATATGACGGTCTGTAAATGGTTTGCTTTAAAGAATTACTCGTCGGAGTTCTGGAAAATGATGGTTGCACATAACCATGTCTATCGTTCGTTCTTTCAAAGGTAAACTGGCGTAAATTTCGTTATGCGCAGTGCACCTTCATTCTTGTGACAAAGACGACGAACTACGTTGGTTTCGCGAGAGGGAACAGTCTATGGAATGAGCAATGAAGAAATGAATAATAACAAAAAGAAATACAAAGCGCCAAAGAATGCCATCTATCCGGTAATGCTCCGGGTTCCAATGGATTTTACTAAACATTCAGAGGATCGATCGTTGTGATTCTCGTCAAGTGAATTTAGCAAGGTTCAATCAGCTTTACATGCAGGTAAGCTAATTCACTTTAGTGGATCGATATGGTCCCATTTCTGGAACGTGTACCGACTTTTCTTTTTCGTTGGGACAATCTGTACCGTGCAGATGTGATTGCCTATATTCTGTTTGCTCCAGGCTAGTGTGTGAACTTCGGTTAAAGGACTATCTAAACCAACTGGAATGTTAAAATTGTCTCTGTTCAGAAATGATCAATTTAGAGGAACAAAGGTATTTCGTTGGCTGGTGGAAAACGAATGGTAAAAATATCAATAGGCTATAATGATGAAATACCTAGATAATTGAAAATATAGGCTTAAGACTGCAAGACAGACGGAGTTTAGTTAAGTTATCAAACAGAGTATTTGCAAACAAACGTAGCTAAATCAGCCATCTTCCAGAATGACGCAAAATTTAAATCAAGCCTAGGAGACATAACCTCTGTTCTGTAGATGGGCCCTTGGAACTAAAAGCACTTCAAAAAGCTCTGCTAGTTTAAAATGGTTAACTTATCGGAAAAATTAGGGGAATTTTAATACTTGTGAGATACTCCAACGGAATTCTTGGGCAAAACATCAGCAATATTCACTGAGCAGTTGCAAGGCAACACGCCGTGAACAATTAGCGTTATTGTTGCTGCTAGAGGGAAAATTACAAGGCAGTGTTTTGTATGTCGTTGTATGTTAATACAGCGCATCACTATCAGTGTTTTTTCATGATATGTTATCAGTATACGGACAGCTATGATTTCAGTTAGAGTAGGTGTCACGTTTTGAGTGGGGCTAAGCATTTTCTCGAAGCTACGCGTATATCAGCTAGTCGATTGAGTCCAAGAACTGGATGAGGAAAGACGACAGAAATACAGCGTTTCTTGATATCGGCTAAAGAAACATATTTTGAGTTAAATGGACAGATTATTGATCGAATGTTATTTTCGCCTGGAGCATTGAAGAGAATAAAATAACAAAGTCCAGTGCAAAGCCGTTACAACTTTTTGAAGATTCTACCACTGTTAAATATAAAATTTTCAAATCGATGGATTTTTTCATCAAATGGAGCTGATTTTCTACCTGGAAACAGATCAAACTTAAGGGAGAATCTATCACAGCGCACATTCATTTTTCAGTACACTCATCTCTAAGTGTAACTTCAACACTCCGGCCTCCATATGGACATACTTGTCGGTTCCGGAAACGTACCAAGTGTGTGATCCTTGGATGGCAATCACAACAAGCCTATTTGCAGAATAATCATTGAAAACATTTCGTTTGGTAAGGCATCAACTGCCTGGAAGATTAGGAATAGATAGCAGATTGTAGCATAATGTGCAATATAGGTGGATGAAGGAATTGGCAACAGATCGCAGTAGGTGCAGTCTATCCGGGATAATTAGTGGAAGAGGTCCTTAAGAGAACTAGTCCGTCAGAATAATTATCTACTTCTACTTTGATATTCTGGGTTCGCAAGTCAATTCAAATGAAATGGGTAGGTTTGAATTCTTTATCGTAGTAGGAGATATCTTGGACGACAGGTTGCCCGAAAAAATCAGCATGACTGCCCCGGGTGCGTTAGGGAAAGAGAATATAACCCTTCAGGCAACCTGCAGAAGCAAATGTATTTCACAGAAATGGACTGAAACAGTGATGGCGTTTCCCTACAAAATGGGAATATTCCACAGCTGATAACTTCCGCGTTGCAATGAAACATTTTGGTGATCGTAAGGAACTCGCTGCATGAAGTATACAGGATATTTGGTGATTCTGCTTAAAAAACTACACTACTTTTTCCTGATTTTCGTTCCTCTCCAGTAATCTTGTGTAGCTGTATTCAACTCGTGAATCTGAATATCGTTCAACAGATAAGACTTCATTAAGTTGCTTTCTCTCATTATTGTCTATTGACTGTTCATCTACAGTTTCTAGTATGAGGAAACTACCATAAATGCTTAGTTTTGGTGCGCATGTTCTTATGTCCAGCCCGGAAGCAATGCTGGATGGCGAACAAATAATCATCTAATTGCAACATATTTATTGTTTTTCACCTAATCATAATTCATTTATTGCTGCTTAGGAACACGAATTTGCTCTAATGAAAATGCAATTCTAAAGTTGGCAACAAACTTACCAAGCCTTCAAAAATAGTCTTCTGACAATGGTTCCATTTCCACCCTTCGATAAAGTTTTAAGATATAGCAGAATTCCGTTGCGCTCACGAGATAAGCACCATGGAATATTTTCTTTGTTATACTTTGATGCCTGGTAGTAACAAAATCTATGACACTGCCACAATCGTCCTCAAAAGTAATGAATGGTTTCGAACAGAGGTTAAAATACTTAGTCGATGGATTTTGTAATGACGTTCGTACAATTGTAACTATCCCAAACTACGTCAACCTAGAAGTGATACATGGTTTCAGTAGCAACAACCAGTTCTGTATTATTTCTTTTTATTGCGTTAGATAATGGGTATCGATTGTTTGATCACACTGGCAATAACATTACAAGTGCTTTCCTTCCAAAACTGGGACCAATTTGATTTTTCATTTCATGTATTTATCAAACGTTTTGTTAAACAACATGTCCTGTTAGCAAATGCTATTTTAATGCAGGGATTTGCAGTCGTCAAGACTAAATAACAAGGCCGTCTATTTGTCAAAGTCCTATTTATAATCACTGTTATCGTTTTTGCCGCCTCAAACTCCAAGTTTTTATCCACGTTTAGAATTATATCCACTCAAATCTACAGATCTTTCGTCTCCTAGTAGCGTGCAGTAAAATAGATTTATTTTTACAGCCCCGAACTAGAATAGAGTGGACACATTTCTATATCGTACTTATGACAGATGTACCTATCACGTGAACATTTTGTAACGCCTTATTCTGACTTGGTAGCATGGTGTAAACTTCGTCAACAACGTCAATGAGGCAGCCTCTATGTATTCTAACCATGGTCATCACTGCTAGAAGCAGCACGAGGTGGTCAAACGACAACCAGCGGCTACTACATAAAACCCAAAGTCTGCTAAACGATGGAATATTCTGTAGAACCCACGATGTTAAATTTGTGATATCTCCATATCATGTGGAGAACGAGCCATGTTAACCATGACATTTCCCCTGCCTTGTTTCTTGCATGGTGATGCTTATGAACCAAAATTGTAACGGAATGTGGAAAAAATGTCACGTAGAGTACGCACCGAACAACACCAGCTGTATTTGTTGGGTGTTGGTCACTTCGGAAATGTTCCCATGTGATTAGTCCCTCATAAATCCGATCACGTGTGTATCGCTGCCTCAAGCGACGACCGGATAGCAGTAAAGCCTTCGTGGAGCATGTGACTGGCAGTCATATTCGAGCTAGTCAGCTGATCGGCTTGTCCGATCACGTGCTTCGCAGCATCGAATTGCCGACGTTAAAAATGGTTGCGGTCGCCCCGATTAGGTGGTTGCCTTTTGAAGGATTCCGGGCGCTTATTTTTTCATGCAATGCTTATTTTATGTTCACATATGTGGACTAAATGATGTGGTTTTCTCTCCTGATTGCTAAAACAACGAAATTGTAAAATGATGCACAGGCGATATACAATGATCATTATTCGTTCAGGTCTTGTTTCAGTATGACTAAACATCAGAAGTCAATTCGTAATCAGAAGATGCTCCGCCATATTGAAATATTTAGACCCTGCTAAACCAAGTACGTTGTATAGGGAAACCAATTTAGCTCAAACGAATTATTCGAGATACGAGCACGTGAATTTTATATCTTCTACATCTTATAAATTTCACTCTGGGTGATGAGATTTGTTTGTTGGTCTTCGCATATTCACCACTGTGGAATTTCCATGGTAATCTACTCAATGTGCCTCTTAAATAACCAATCGTTTAAAGCTTATTTTGCACCTCTTTTTGCTACCAATAGCCAGCTGTCTTTCTAGAAAATGTTTCATAAGTCATCTCTGTAGAAAACACCAGATCAACGTTGCAGTCTCGATGTAAAATATAACACATCCCTCGGAATTACAGTACCAGAAATAGTTCTTGCAAAATATTTGACCAACAAATGACAAATGCAAATTTGCTCGGGATAACCCGACCGTCGCATTTTGCCTACCTGCAAAACATTGTGCTTTTTCGGGAGACCACTACTTTGCTGTAACGAACTACAATCGTGTAAGTCACTAGTAGATACGTTTTTCACGTTGTGGTGTTGCGGTTTCGATGACACCTTGTCCCGCTTAGAAACACGGCTATTCCTGAATGACTTGAAGAGATTTATTGTTTGATCAGACGACTGCGTAGATGGGATGCTTAGTTTACGTGGATGATCGTACACCGGACATCATTGATCACTGAACAAGGAACGACCTTCAAGGATACTGCCGAAATCCACACATCAGCAAGCTGTTTTCCGGAATACAAACCGTACCTGAATGGCCTAGAGGTGTTGAGAATTTTTCATGTATAAAAGGGTTGCCGAACCCCGGATCTTCATAGAGAACCCTGTTAATCTAGAAAAGGTGGGCAGGTAAATTATTTTTTGCTTCGCATTTACTTTCAGCTTCCGGGAACAGTACGTTGAACACGTCTGTTAATTCAAGTGAACACTTTAAATGATCGATTGTGAACACGGCAAACAAGTAAACAAATTACTGGCGGTTTTAGAAAAACTGTAAACTTTATTACGAGGGTTGGATTGCGATTCGATAAATATACTTGGAACAACTTAAATAATAGTTCTGGATCATACATAAATTGTGTTGATGTAAGCCACCCATTGCGTCAGCACTATGTGCTGTTTATCGACGTGGAATCAAACATATGTCATCGAACTATAATACCATTGGCATCTAAATGTACCACAGAGAATAAACATGGGTCAGGTTAGGACATCTTTGTTCTCGAAGTTTCCATATCAATGCAGATTAGGCAAATGCATTATACTGCCATATGATAAGCTAATTTTCCGGAGTTGGTTCACTCTGTTCAGTTTTCGTGCGGAAATTCAAATTTGATCAATTCTTAAACCCAGACTATATTGTAATCTTTCGTAGGAAATTTCAAAGACATCAAGTGAAATGTACCTACTGAAGCAAAGGAAAACTTATCAATAAATGCTTTTTGGAAGGTTGAAGATCCACATTTAGTGCTTGTTCCACACCACTGAACTAAGTTATTCTGCAGGTTGTCTTCATTCACGTACGGCACTGTGATGACCCTGATAGTGTATAGTGCTCTTATCTGAATCTGCGTAACCTGCATTTCGCCATCGCTCTGATGGTTAACTTGAAACATGACAGTTTGCATGTGACGTAACGTGAAAAATGTCTATACCGGAAATTCATTTAGTACAGCATATGCTAAATCAGCCGACCATTACTGTTAATTTTAAGATGTGATGTGGCATGGCCTAGCGTGGGTTCCGCTTTCGGACCCAAATGGCGCAAGCGGACTTTACATGGAGTAAAACTTTAAAGAAGACAATTTTCGCGGATAGTTTAGCTAATACAACACCTATTTGCCTAATTGTGCTTCCAGGCAACTGATGAGGCCTTTTATGACACTGGAAATCTTGAAAGGAGATAAAAGGGCGACGCAAGCATTCTGATGGACTTCTCATTATGTCATCTGACCTTTCATTGCATAATTCACTATCTAATGCAAGCTAATTAACCGGTGATAAATTTAAAAATTTAGTTGGATGTTTTTGCAATATAGAAACCAACAGGGTCTGGAATGTTTGTACTTGGCCATTTTTCGACTATCTTGGGCAATTCTTCTTAAGGCAGAGTTAAAAACTCATGTTTGCAACTTTCGGTGCTCTCCCAAGTAAGAATAAAGGTTAAATCCATTCGTGGAGTTGATAGATGCTACAATATATTCTGTTTATCCGAAAGTATTTCCCAAACTCTTTTGGTTTGTTAGGCGTTCGTTGTCTAAATCAGGAATTAGGATTGTTAAAGATACGTGCCTTTGTTTTCCCACTCACTTTTATGGTTAATGTTTTAAAAACAGAAACCATTCCTTCGTAAGCTTTCCATGAAATCTACATGTACATCGATGGCTGCGAAAAGGAGGCAGAATTTATTCGTGATCTGCGTTCATCGAACGAATAAAAACGAATGAGAATATCTACTTTAGAAGCAGTTCAATATGCTATGTCTTCCCTGAAAGGTGCATGCAGTTGCGTCAAAATTTCACCAAAATGGCACAGAACAAGTTTGAGCCCAACAGCACAAATAGGATATTTTTCTACAGTGAATCTCATGTACCGAAAGGTATGATAATATATGGTCAACAAGCCTTTGAATACCAAGTACACAAAACACGATCACACACAACTACATCCCGGAACCTGTGATTCTCTTGTGGTTTTGCAGTATAACGAAACCATCAGCGCTTGTAGCTGCAGGTTGTTTTTCGTCAACTTTAACCAGACCATTGTCACACGTTCACCTTGGTGGTCGCTTTATGTATGTCCAAACAAAGTGTTGTGTTCCGATCCTGCTGGGTCAAATTCCAAATGGTCGGGTTATCAATTGTCAAAAGGACAAGAAGTAGCTAATCGTCATTCCCTAATTAGCATGTTATTCGGACAGCATTTTTTCCGACTTGTGTATAGTCCGAATATCTCTGGATTTATGTCTGACAGCTTATTTTGTTATAAAGTTCAAACCGTCCGTTACGGTGCCACGCCTAATTCCGATGAGGCCATCGGTACAAACGAACCCGTTGGACAACAGATCAATTGCTCTTCGAAGCTACTTAACTGCACAAAAACAGATGGAGCTCTGCAGAAACAATGCATATTTTTGCACACCTGGAAGTAACTGGTGGTATTTTCTTACCCTATATAGTAACTGAGTTTTAGAGCAGATCGGTTGCTTGAATTTTATGCCAAAAAATCTAAGATTCATCATAAAAATTTAATTTTGGGTCTGCACAATTTATTCATCGTCATCATTCTGTTATATGGTGCAGTAGCGACAATCATTTACACCAGTGGAACGAATGAGGGAGGCTAGCCGATTATTTCCATTGCAGAGTAAACTGTCGCGTTTTCTGCATGGAACTAATCCGCAGCGTTAGGTGACCAGAGTACACAATTACCTGAGTAATTTTGTATTACGTTCCAAGTAGACGCCACTGAAAGTGCTACTGAAAGTGACAAACTGACTTTAATTCCAGGGATGTCTTCTGGTTCCCGTACAGAAGTTAGCCAATTGTGGTGATCGGTGCATACGGACAACCACCCGATTCTACGCTAAGCACAAACATTTTAGGAATGTACGATCAGATGCTAACGTTTTTGTAAATGATTAAACAATTACTCAAATATGAGTTAGAGGCGAAAGTGTGAGACGTGTGAGCCAGAACGACAACATAAAAGGCTTGGTGAAACGTTTCACAACACTGATGACACACTTTGAGGAGTGGCCGTTAGTGAAATCGGCAGAACCGGCATCTATCTTCCGAAGAACTTTTGAAAAGTCTTAGAGCGTTGGAATACGACCAAATAAACAAGACACCGTAGACACATCATAGTAAGATTCAAAACCTTAGTTGGTATAGAGGAAATATTGGCCTTTTCAAACTACTCCAGAAGGAGTAGTTCATTTGGGATTAGACGCGTGAAAACAGGAAACGTTTCAAACAGTGGATAGCTGCGGTATGGAACACAAGATGAGAAGCCTGGGGAGATAAGTCCCTGAAGCATACAAAATGAATTTTTTTTTTACAGCCACTAAGTCAACTTTTGATCTAGTGTTAAATCGGAATATTTAACTGAATCTTGGTGGACCATCTACTGATCCATAATTGATGGTGAAAATCTGTAGTCGTAAACATCAGACTGCTTGCTGATTTTTGTGAGAAATTACATAGAATCATCCTGTTCAAGGGAAATAATGACACGTTGTACATAACAGATCATCCCTAAAGTGCTGTGATTAAATTAATGCGGATCAGATGAACGGAAAGCAAACTGAATGGATAGTTTTCATGGACAGGATCCGAGACCACTGACCTTCAGTAGGTTTGAGTTTTCTGTCTTCTAGGCATTGGCTGAATGCGTCTAAGTTGGTTGATGGCTCCAGATTTTCTAAGTCCGATGGGCATGGGACCAACCAGTTGCGGAAATTTTTCTGAGATTCACCGTAAACAGATTATGCAAATGTACGGGGAATTAGTGCAAAATGAAACCACAGGGGAATGGTCACTTTTAGTTACCATGGCAACGTAAGACCATTCTAAAATTTGTGATAGATAGGTTAAAATTTTGCAACCCGACATGGACCGACATGCTTACGAATGAACACCAACCACGACTTAACTAAACTGCAACTGTCTAAATTTATTGCACCACGTTTTCGTCAGAGCAGTATGTTTTAATCGAATCCTTCGATATTGCTTATTGTTGACAGATTTTGACCAACGACTTGAGTTAGTGTTTAAATGCATACCCTTTGTGTACCAAGGTCTTGTGCTAAAAATCACAGAGAAACTGTCCGAAGGAATATGAAGACTTGTGTTAGAAAAATGGTGATTCGAATAACGATTCGGATAGCCAGTTAGATGACTGGAAGATGTTCAGTGGTAGCCTTGTAAGAGTGTTAACCCTCTCTTTCTGTTTATACGGGACATTTAGTTTTGGGGCATCAGCAATCAAATGTACTCATAGCCTACTTTATTAGAGAAACATTGACTGTGTGGTTATAATCAGTGTGATTTAAATCTTGGGCAAAATCTGAATCGTGGCGTTATCAGACAAAACCAAAGGAAGAATGCCATGTTTTGAAACACTTATTGCAGGTTTTTCAGTCCTTTCTTTGTTTATTGAAGATGAGACGGGTACCCCAGCACAGGTTTACGATTCTAGGAGAGTTCATATGCGTGAACCCAGAAGAAATTATACCTTTGAAACCAGGATCCAGCCATCTAATAGCTTTATAACAGTCTGTGGGTAGGTTATCTTTGTTGTTAAAGTTGAAATGAAATTTGCGGACTAAAATGAAACCACAGTAAAAAGAATCGAATTGTTTCAGTTATTAGGAATATCAGTGTGTCACTCCCGTTGATTTTCAAGAGACATTTTTTACGAAATCAAAGAAGACGTTAGACTTAATGTATGCAGCACACAGAAATGTTTTACTCACTGTTCATAAAAATGAATTTTTGTTTAAGACGAAGTATTTGAATTAATAACAAAAGAAGGAAACCTAGACGCGTCGTGAAATTTTGTGAGTCGTTCGCGCCTTATTTGTTTCTTCGCAGCGATTAATATGACAAAATAATAACTATTTTGTATCATTTTTGAATATGGTGATTTTACGTGTTTGCAGTTAGGTTATTGAGTTCATTGAATGAGATAATAAGTCACATTCAGGTTGAGTTGTTAGCACATTTACGCCGCATCATTCTTGATTGGCATGCCATTCAAACGACACGAATTAAGGAAACACCTGTCGGCTAAATTCTATTTGACATCCCGACGGCATTCGTGGTTGGTAGAACGGACAATAGTTCTTTAATAAATGTGACCTCGCATAACCACTGAAAAACTCCGTCCGATATATCGAAAGAAACAGGTCATAGTTGAAGATTGACAGAACTTAGTGTCTTGTTCCACTTGTTCATTAGCGGTGGAAAAGTAGTCCTGTTTTTGTTTCAATATCTATAGCATACTTTCTTCCGGCGGCATAGATGCGCAGCGCTACAGTCAAATTCCAATGCTCCTTTCTCTTGTTTTTCGGATGCTTGAATACACACAGGCAAGATGACCAAACTGAACTTTTGCCAGACTGTATGCCGAACCATGACATTGTCTGTTAAACGTCAATAGAATAACAGTAAACGGACATTGTTTGTCGTGGATTTTTCTGTTGAAAGTAGCGGACATATTCCTTTAACTCTATTCAGAATAACTATGATGCACCAGAAATCTCGGTTAAAAACAGAAAACCGTTTTCCAGAACCGTATCTAAATGTGTTAGGATGTAATTGTCTTTGTCTTCTCTCTGGTCTTCTTCAACTGTCTGAACTAAGTTTTGAACAACCACTTTTTTCCAATTTTTCATACAAACTATGTAGATTGATGTTATCATTCACGAGAATATTTTGGTTTGTTCACAGTTCAGTTCCCGAAGTATATTACCTTCCTAACAAGACCGATGGATCGTTTGATAAGCATCCGTTTAAGCATTTTGCAAATATGGCTGAGTTTACAAAATATGTTCCATTATCACCTCTCAGTAGCTCACCGGTCAAAACTGTTAAATGTGTTGTCCTTAAGCTGCATTCCGAACAACCCATGAATGAGTTCGCAAGCGCTTGTGTGAGGCAGCATTATTTATGCCTTATCGGGTTCTAATTGACTGGTTTAATTCAATCATGAATTTCGCGCACATTTTATGAAAAATGTTAACCGTAATTTAAAAAGTGACGTGTTTAAAATTGCTCATTAGTATTTCATTTCTGGCAACGAAGCATTACCCATCGGTCAATCGGTCAATCCACTAAAATGGATATATATTCAACTTTTGTCTGTTAACAATAATTAAACTCTAAATTATGTGTGGTATTCCCGATAGTCACACGGACATCCACACCATCTATGCTGGAAGGCATTGCCATGTGGGTGATACCTGACATATGCTGATAAAATATGACAACAGAATAGTCCTGGCTACACGATGAGAGACGTCCACGGCATTTGCAACTTTTGGGTGGGAGGAAGACAGGGACGTAGACAGTTTATCCAAACGGGAACTTTAGCCACCTTTTCAACAATATCGGGATCAACGAGAAACAAATCAAATCATGAAATAAATTTATCCTACTCCTTGCACGTCTGACAAAACGAATAATGTTCGGGTGCTAAATACTCGCTTCATAGTCAATTCCGGATGAGACAAACAAAAAATTGGGAGTAAATAAGACCTAAATTTGTCATCAAATATGTTGTTCTGGCATGTTGATTAAAGGAAGCATATGGCGCAAACCGAAGTATCACGAAAATCACAACGCGGTTCGTGCATCTGCTGTTTTGTCATTCCGCCCACATTTTATTCGGACAGTTATGCAGTATGTCTAGTTCAATAAGACAATATTGAGAAAGAACTGTTATCGTTTTTCACATTTCTTTCATATATATGCGTATATAAATACTGGCGGTATATGCCTAATCAAAGAGCACATGTAGAATAATGTTTGGACATGAGAGTACCAGGTACTCATATATGACCCTGATTTCAGGGAATCATGTCCTAGTCCTTAGATGCAGTTTGCAATGCATAACTATTTAAGACAGACTTTGACGCACATTATACATTATCGTTTTAGGTAGCCCTCATGGCCACTGTCACAGGAGGCCTATTGAGAGAGCCTTAAATAAACATCTATATATGCAACAGAACTAGAACTACATAGTACTGGAATCGAGTACCGGTTTCGTTCACATGTACCAGCATTTCAGTCAGAGCGACTTCAGCACCGCACTAGAGTTAGCCAAAAATTGCCCATCAAGAATGTGATTTTCAGGCCAGTAGGGATCTGGTTTCGTTGCAAGTGACCGTGCAGAAAGGATTTCATAAACATCGGTGTTGATAGACGCTGAGGAAACAATATGAGTAGGAGAATTTTAGTGGCAAACTAGTAAAATGATTGCAATTCATTTTTACGTAAAATTTAAAACTGCCGGTTTCTTATGTGGCAGTGCTCTTTATTTGGTTCCTATGCGAGCGCAGAACAGCAAATTATTCACATTTCGCCTTTAGCAGGATTTGAAACAAAACATGGAGTGCACAACTATTCATATGGTATTTCATTGCAGACCTGGACTTGAAAAAACACCTTTGTTGACTTTCATCTGAGACTCTCTCTCGAGTAGTCGTTTATGATAGTTACCGCAACAGTTATCTGAAATTGTAATAGGAGAGAAATTTAAAATGAGGTGAAATTTATGACAAGTATTTTGACAGTTGCGTCGAATGATTTATGCTCGCAACATCGGTCGACTGGTTACAACATGGGACAAAGGCTTGAAAACGAAACAGGGTTTCCCAGACTAACACGATCTCACTGGTTCTATCCATCGTGGATTCCAAATTAGAATTACTTATTTGAATTAGCCCGTTTATGATGCTGGCATAAAAGGACAGATAAAACTAACAGTACTGACAAAATATGTGTGCATTTATTCTGGCCAGGAAATAAAAATGAACATTTAAAGTGGACTGGAAGTATCAGCTAAGATAAACCTAAATCTACTTTTGATCATCTCCTATTTTTCATGTGTATGCTTTCCAGCCTCGCAGTTGTTCTCTCTTCTATGATAATGACTAAGTCCAAAATAGTCTGACGTGAGACTTTTAAGGAAGCTGAAATTCCAGTCTATGAACCGTTTATTCATGTCAGCGAGACCTCGAGAAGACAAGCTTGCACGCTCGCAATCTGTCCCACTTGTGCTTTATCAGTTTTGTCACCGCAAGCTTGGTAGTCAGTGGAACTTTCCAGTCCTCTATTGAAGAGTCCGGTGCTATTTATTTGCAGCTTCACCTAGTACCGTATAGTTTTTCCTTGGGTTTGCGCCGACGATTAATTTGTTTTCCCTTTATGTGCACGGTCTCATGATTCTGATGCATACTTTTTCCGATGTTTTCATAATTTCCTTCAGGAACGTCCGGTGTAAGTCTACTGTTTATTTCATTCACAGGAAACTTCGAATGTGAGATCTAGCCTTGCAGTTTAGTAAGAACCAATTTCTCCAGTCTCAAGGTCGATAGTGACAAGAATGTGATGTGCAGCGTTTGAGGATTAGACGGATGTCATAAGTAATGGGACGATTACTCTGTTACGTACACGAGTGAGACCAAGATGCGCTGTGTTCTCGTGATCCAAATGTCCTGACTGGGAGAAGCAAGTTGCTTAAATAAAGTGCCATAAGGAAATGCAGCCACTTCCATTGTGACAAATTTGTGCACTGATGGAGCGCAGTCTCATCGAAAAGCAAAGCATGACAAGACAATTCGAGCGTATGTTCTGTAAAGGTTTACCAATGCCTTGTTTGATTAAAGTCTACACTGGCTCATTTTGTGAATTGCTGTAATCAGACCTCAATAATTAGCATGCTCAAGCAACTGAAACATGATAGGTAAAGCATAACTTACCGAAAGACGTGGTCACCATAGAAGAACGTAGAACAAACAATTAGGCTATTCCTCTGAAAAAACTACGTTTCTTTGCGTATGCGTTTGATTAGTTTCTCACGCTGAATTATAACTGCTTCAAAATGGAAGTTAAATTTTTGCTGTCATTCTTCTCCCGCACATATATTAGCATACCACATTCGTTCTCATTTTAAAACTTAATAAAGACAATAATGAGAGTATTTATCATTAGTTATGCAAGCCTTACAAGTTTTCTGCAGGTGCCCTCACCTAGGTAGCACTTGCGATTGATTATGCCTTGTTTGAACTGGCGAGACCGGTGAGGTGGCACTTTTACAGAGACCTGATATCTGCCTGCCTATTCGTCTAACTTTTGCTTTCTCTCTCTCCGCCCCCCGCCAAATACATGTATATAGATATATGTATACATATTTATATATATATCTCAGAGGCTCAAAGAAGACAACAAAGACCGTGGATGCAACTTGGGTCTACGATTAAAGTTTGATTCTAATAGTATGTTAGCTGTAAACCTTTTATGGGACGTTCGTGACAAGAATTTGGAGCCGACAGTTAGAATCTTTATGATTTTTGACTTAAACTGTCACAATCTTATTTCTCCAGAGACTGTGTTCGAAGAACATCACACTGAAGCCAGTCCGAAACATGCCATACAATTTATCAGTGCAAAGGTATACAAAGTCACGCATAAATCATAAAAGGTCCAAGCCAATAGACGTCAGCGTAATTACAATTCACGAAAGTACACCATAGTCGTTTTGAGGTGAACTCGTAAGCATCGACCCTGCACGTGAAATGAAAGTGGCACAATCCTCAGGCATAGCATTTATGACCGTTATTCTTTCGAGTATTACCTTGGGTGAAGATCGGATTAGTTTTATGCTCATTGCACTTGATGAAGCAGAAAGTACCTTGGATAGGAAATTTACTAGGGCTTATAGTGGGTTGATGGACATTACCCTGTGAGTTCATGTTTTACACATTTGAATATATCTAACTAATATACTTAACTTCACCGAAAATTGGATTGCAGTCGTTTGAAATATCTGTATTGAAAACCCGCTGAATGTCATTCATCGAACCGTTAGGCATGTGCCCATCCGCTGTACATAACCGTGACTTTTCTTTGTCACAATAAAAGCCGTTGACCGGGCTCCGCTAATCCTTACCTCCTTTTGGTATGGAATTGGCTACGGGTTTCTTCCGACTGCAGCGGGCAACACTGTTATTCTCAGACAAAAGCTCATCTCGGTGGTGCAAAGTAAGAACTTTATGGGAGTTCGAAAACGTTATATAAATGGGAGAAGAATCACACACCTCTCATAAGCGGCCAAATATTTCAGCTTGAATTTGGAAGTCCATTTTGAAGTATAACCGACAAAATGGGTGGCATCAAACAAAGTGATCAATGTCACCCTTCTACTTGTATCCCCGTGTGATTATGCAAACTAATTAAATGAGACAGTTATGACTGATGTGTAAGCTTCTGAGGCTACACAATCTGAAATTTTTTTTTCGGTAATAAATTGATAACCTGGAAGACTTGCCGGATTATTGCAGAACCGAGCACAAGTCACGTTCGATGTGGGTCACCTTCATTCATACTGATGGGATTTTATCCGGCAACGTCCGCTTGTTTGTGAGGATGACTAAAAACCTCATTGACAACGGTCTCAGGAGTGGAAATCAATGAACATGAGGAATCTATCGAATGAGCAGGGGTAAAATACTTGAAGTTACTTGTGCATGATTACATATATCAAGTGTTGACCTCTTTCCAGCACTGATTTAGCGTTATCACTTGCAAACACATTTTCTACGACAGTTTTCACAGTACCGGATACTTGATCATTGTATCTAACCGCAGAAGCTTTTTCACTGCTGAAATTTCATCCGTTTGGCGACATAATGCCACCGATCGCATGTTCATGTTGATTGGATTTATTTTTCTCCTGTTTCTTAGTGATGCTCGTTACTCTGGTCCAATCAGCTAGCTGAGTAAACAGAGGATACTTCACATTTGTAGATGTAAACCAGTTGTTTACGAGTGAAATCATTTAAAATACTTTTTATTAAGATTTGTAAACCAATGAGCATAATCCTGCAAACGTCCTATGAGAGTCCCGTTCAAGCAGAAAGTGACCAGGAACAAACATTCACAAACTTCACTTTATTTATAACGCCTACGCGTTCCACCCATCTATGACCAACACGGAACATAGCATCAGATTCAACTTCCTCTTGCTTCACCAGAAGCATTGTCGAAAGCAGGTGAGTAATTACGTTCCCCTCTGCTCCGATTCTTTTAAAGGAAAAAGCGGACGCTAGTGGGTGGAACAATGCCAGAGAGCCAAGTTCCAAGCGCAATTCTTGTGACCACTCTTGAATATCCAAAGGCACGGCTTTTTGATCATTGTCTTACTAGAATACCACTCTCCCGTATTAGTAGCTTCCATTTTTGATTCACTGGTTTCCCTAATCGATCTGTATAAATGGCAGTAATACGTATCGCATGAGCAGTTTTGTTTTGTACAAAACGTTCGTATCATTAACGCTTTTATGGCCTCACTAAACTCACGCCATTGCTATCGTATATACGCGTGATCATTTCCGCGACTGTTTTAATAGACAATCGTGCCACTCTTTGCATTTCGTATTCATAAATGACCTTTTCTATCTATTATTACAGGCCGATGTGGAATTTCAAGGCTTCATCGCTTTTCCGTTACATAACACGAACGGCACACCTAAGCTTTCATTTTCAAACAGTCTTTGAGAAATTCAAGCAATAAACTGACATTTGCTATTTTCTCTGATTTTGTTCCCATCACGTCTTATTCAAGTCTGATTTCCCACCAATGCAGTTGCCACCAAGTACACTTCTACTTTTAGTTTTAAATTTTGCCATTCACTCCTGAACAGTCAAGTAAACCTTAGCATTGCCACCATGCATCCCTCAGATGTGTAACCAGTTGTGCAGAGCGTACCCGGTATGGCAAAAAAATGGTTATTATATAGATGTAAAACTTTGCTTTCTTTGTTTTAGCAGTGAAAGCATATTAGCTGAAAAAGAAGGTAAATTTCGGTTTAATCCTAAACCACACTGATATACCGTAACAACTAAAGTCTAATCTTTGACATACCTGGACTTAATTTGGATTCGTTGGGCTTCGTCCTAATCACTTGCGTCACAGGAAAGGCTCATAAAATTCCGAAGAAGCGTAAGTACTAATCAGTAGAAGATGATCCTAGGGACCAATTTTGGCAATTCAGTATCTGACTGTCAAAAATATTGGTTTCTGATCGACTGTGCCACCAATCTTATGCCTATCTGTCACCATTTATTTTGGATAACCCAGGTAAAGTGTTCATTTATCTTGAAATCGTCTTGTTCGTTGGATATCCGAGAACACTAGCTTTAACAGGCATTTTTCGATCACACATTTCAGCATTTTTTAGTATTCCCTGGATTCAGTGTTCTACATTTTCAGGCAGGAGTGGGTAAAGTCTTATGATTTAAGTGACTAGGTCGCAAGCATACGATTGAATCAGATTCTGGTTTACCGTAGGCACACCGTTGAATCTATCCAGGTTTTCTAACATTGCCTTGGTTACTGACGCGCAAAATTGGCACTGCATTACTAACAGCGTGCCAGACATGCACGTTTTAGCTTTGGGAGAGGTCTAATAGTATTTTTGCAGGGCAGCCGGTAAGATGATCGATCCACTACAGGCTATGTCCTTATTTTCCTTGACATTTTCAAGATATGCCATGGGTTGTCGGTTAATACGTTAGCTGACACGTCAGAAAATCGAAGTGAATACAACTCTGGTGTAAAAAACCTACCGGTCTTGATAGTTTTTTTAACGTGGTATGCCACAGACAGATAGCCGAACTAGCACGCTGTTGGGTAGGCATAAGATTACAGCATTTTTAGGAATATAACGCTGTACAACCACGTGTCTAATATTTCAGCTCATTCAATCCTAAGTGCCTGCGCAAGTAACGAAGAATCACTGTAAAAGGCCCGGTATCAGGCTGATTCTCCACATGACCGGGATCACTGCAAGAATTACGCAATTCACATGCATCGTTAAGTGTTTAAGAACCCTTCCGTTGGATTGCAATGCACCTTTATATGTCTCCTTGAAACATAGCATTGTAACGTATCTTAGTGACCTCCGCTTCTGTTGTAACTCTCCGCTAACCAAGCCATCTAAGCACGATGCACCTGCGGCAACCTGGTCATAAAGAGTTAATGAACTGTGGCGTATGTTAGTTCAGGTCATTCAACCGGAATCCGTCTTTTCCTGTACGCTTGTTGGCCTTCGCTTTGAATCACAATCGTAATGGCGTATACGTATAGTTGCCCGTCCACGGCAAGTTTCACTCCGTTGACCTGAACAGTTCACTGTCATTGATTAAACTAAAGTCGGGGGAACATAAATCAATTGGAACACTCTTACCTGATTCATTCTATATTCTCATTGTATTCGAAACCGCTTATTCTTCTAAATATTCAATAAATGCAAGCATATATAGAAGTAGAATTACGGCTCGGTACTTTCTTTGAAATTTCTGTGTCTGTTAATTTGCTGCTAATGTTGGGATCGGGTGGAATACGCTCCCTAAATTTGGTCGGGCAATTATTTGTTTGAAGAACAATGCGAAAACGTGTAATTTTGAAATATTGCCAGACCAATATTCTACCAATACAAAACACATCAAAGTAAAAGAAACTCTAGAAAAATTTGAACGGTACAGTTGAAAGCATTGTCAGTGTGTTTTTGCAGGGGAGCCAGAGTAAGTCGTTCTGCACCTAATTGGATGGCGAAATTCTGTAGACCACCTGCTCCTTTATCAGACAAATGCACCAGGAAAACATCCATAAGAGAAACGACTTAGATTGCGATCGATTTGACCTTTTTTTGAGATAGGCAAAAATAAATCCTTTTGTCGGTGAGAAAATTCTAGTGACCTAACTTTTGCTCACTCCGCTTTTCTGAGTTCCTAATTTAGATAACATGCAATCAAGTTTGGTAGGTTAGGTCATTCCGGAAGAAGTCTATCAAAATTCCGATTATATGAACAAATCGGAAGAGTGAACTGACATTTCACTATGAAAAGAATGGAATAGACCTTGCAGCATCTCAAAGATTTGAGAAGTGAAGTACTCAAATATTGACTGGCGATTTTAGTCAAAGTAACTTAGAGATAGTACACAAGTATTGTTTACACGGCCGCTTGCTTTGACATGTTATCTGAAAACCCGCTGATAAATTTCAAAGGTGAACAATAGAATCCGTGAGATGGAAAATGTGAAAAATATGGCTTGGCGTTTCTGAATATGAAGGGCAAAACACTCCAGCTCCTTATTTTATGATCGGAGCTAAACGAGCATTCGACCACTGAATGTTGGTTGTAAACAGATTCTTTGAAAAGCCACTGCATAAGACTCATCTACTGGCATTCAATTTTAGACTGAGTCTGGTAGAAAGACATTCCAAATTGTGGATGTTTGCGTTGAACTCACCAAAATTTAACTAATCAGAAATAGGTTGCCAAAGGAAGACAGCATGGGCATATTTAACATTTCACCCGGGGATGCACGAATATCATCAGAGAGGATACAACCAAAACAGCATTCTGAAGTGTTCGAGGGCTGAATCGAAAGTTTCTGAAAGCTTCTAAAAGCAAGCAATTATACGGTGACGAATTTCCACATTGGGTTAGTTAAGTCGTTCGTACTTCTAATTATTATTTCGTCAACATATTTTCTAGTTTGGCTTACCAAAAGACACGTGATATATTTTTTCCAGGCATCCCTAGACTGATCCGCTGTTTACACAGCCTTTTAGTTTGTTCACTTATTTGCGTGCTAAAGCCCTGTTTCCAAAACCCACTTGAGCTTAATCTTGTAACGAATAATGCATTTCTGTGAGGTTAATGGTTATCCAAACACCACGATGTTAGTCCGGATTCGTCCAAACTTCTGGCCATTTATTTTGCCATCGACGGTGACCGTAGATCGACCTTCAACTTAAGTATACCATGGCCTTGTCTGCGGATCTGATCCTTGTTTTCCGCTAAACTCCAAGTCTGCAGCACTACTTTGAAAACGGTATGAACCAAAGAGTTTGTCTAGAGGACTTCCTGCCAGGACACTGCAGTATATGACTAAACTAGTGCAGCCTAGGGTGCCGAAAAAGATGAACAATTGTTTAATATTGCAAAGCATCCTTTTTATTTTTTAAGTTAGCAAGTCTTTCTTCCCAGTTTTTCGAAGAATTCTTAGGCGATATTGGTGGTCGAATAGTTCTAAGCTCCTGGTGTCCTCAACTTGTAATCAACAGGTGTCATAATCATGAGTGACCACTTTGCGAACAGAAACACAAAAGATGAGAATCGACGGCGGATTTTAATGCACGTCTACAGCAAACTTCTCAGGTACAAAACTGCTGCGCACGTTGACTATCCTCATTTATTTCTTGATTTGAGGTTCGCTAGCTGAATCAGTCGTAGCTACTTGAACGACAACAAATTATATTTGTTAGCTTTTGTTGGTCACCTGCCGAGTACCAAAGCTGAAATGTTCCAGAACGTCTTTGTCTTGTAAGCATTAGCTTTCAGGCCGACCTTAGACGCAAAAAGGTCAAATAAATAGAGACTGGACCTTACGACTAGGTGGGCACTAAGCGCAGCAATATTGTCTTCAAGTCCGTAATATAGATTTTTAAACTCATCTGGGTTGCCGGAACGTCGGTCGAAGGACTATTCAGTGCTCATTGTAGGATTTCATCTTTTCGGGTTCCCCCCTGGAGCGTTTGAGTACGAGGCTTGCCTCTTCCCGAAGATTCCGTGTCAGGCTGAACACAATACATGTTGTGACTACCCAAATGCATATTCTGAAACCGGATAATTCCGGCGTCTCTAGCACCCTTTGGTCTTCGTTTGTTCCACATTTTACCTCTAGCCTTTGCACATACAAGTTCAGTAAACAAGATAACAGGAACGTTCCAGGGAATTTGCTGCCCACAACTGAGCTTTCTTGGCTTTTCCAAAAGAAGCCTCCTTAAGATGAAGCAGAACAGGGGAACGGTCTTAATATAAAGCTGACAGCAGTCGCTACCTCACAGTGACGTTGTTGTTTTGTTTTAATAGGAATTATGTGTTCCAAGCAAAAACCCACCACATCCTCAGTACAGCAGCCTACTGAATAATCCCACGCTTGTCTCATCAAGGATAAGCAATGCAGATGGCCGTTTGTTGATCCACGAAAAGATGCAAGCTAGTTTGCACCCATTTTCACCCTGAGAATGAACTAGGATATTAACAATGCAAAACGACACAACTGGTTTCTATTGTTTCACAAACAGCAGCTTAGGTCAAGCGAGGATGGCGTCAGTGTCCAACAGATGGTCGCCCATTGCAATCTAGTCTTTGAGCTATAGTGTTCATCTTGTTGCGTTATTCGCCCGTCACGTGAAGTAAACCAAGCGAAGGTGCATACACAAACAGACAGTACCAAAATTTAGCTGATTTCACAAGTAACTTCCAGTAATGTTTGCTCAATATCAGTTTAGGTGAGTAATACTTCTTCGTTTACTGGAGAGTGAAAAATTTCCTAAATTTCATGAAAGAAACCTGACAGTTAATTTTCTTATTCTGTGCACCTGTTTCCATAGTATTCCTGAAATGAACCCGTAGCGAATAGACAAAATTATGGTTTCCTTCTCTACCTCTGTTCCTCTAATGTATCCAGCAAAAATGTCAGGCAAACTACCGAGCAGAAAATCGTTATGCTTTAGCTTCATGATGGATCAACAAAATCTGCCTGATACAACATACCAGACCGTCTGAGCTACAGACTTCAGTCGTCCAGATGCGGCAAATAAACGGGACTGATGAGACTGGGATACACTGAACTCCACTGTCTCTCATAATGATTACCTTATAAATTTTGTTTTGGCATAACACTTACAGTGTCTGCCCAAAATGCTTATATTCCTTCTCCTGCGCATTTATGCAACCTACGCGGAGTCGAGTTAATTCCAGTGGTAAGTTTTGCTACAGCCATTAACCAGTGTGCTGATGACATGGAAGAAGTTCAAGTATAGCTCAATTAAGTCAGTTATTTTTAGGTACAGAACTTGAAGACCGACATTTAACCTATTTTAATTAAATAACCAAAACATCAAGTTGGGTGTGACACCCAACGGCTGTTTTTACTGACTGTTCATGTATACTTTCGAATCTTTCGGCCGTTTCAACAACCCAAACGGACTCAGTTACAATAGGCATAATGCCTAGAAAGCTAAATGAATACCACTCACGAAACCTCTGGTATTTGTCCTGTAATGGTCATATGACAACGGTTCTGTAGACGCAAAGTGACAAGCAGCTATTTTTAAAGAAATGCAGGAAGCTGCCAGCCTTGTCAGAACATGAAACGGTTTTTATCCCTTGCGTGATTATGTAAACCTGATACTGGTTTATGATTTTTCATCATGATTACGTGGATCGCTGTGGTGCGAATCACACATAAACGTGATCATTGTCAAGACCGTTAACCTGGCGGATCAGACCCAAACGACATTCCCAGGGTCCACTGACAAGGTGTGCACACCAAGAAGGTTTTTTCGGACACTTCGAAAACTGAGATCAGCCATTCAGAAAAGTTACAGAATGCAGAATGCCGATACTAGTCGCCGTATTATACGGAGTATTCCGGCTGCTCTGATGCAGTCACTGAGAATAACATAGTCTGTCCTCTCCAGGCAGTTGAATATTTTGTCTATCTTATTTTTCGACCATCATATACATAAATGTATTGTATTCCAGAACAATGATGCCTGGAAGAACGGGTCACCTATTCCGGGAAGCGATTTCGTAAAAGGTTCAAATCTTTTGATTTTGATGTGCAAGCTTGTTTAACCAATGACAATAGCATTTTGTTTTTTTTCTTTCGTACTTGGTTCTCCTTGTTTATCCAAATTTGTGAAGTCTTTTTATTTTGCTTTTTTCCATTCCGGCTCTGACCCTGTTGTGCCTGGTTCACTTCCGTTTTCAGAATGCCACACACTAATGTGGCACACCATACTGGTTGAATCAAATGACTTATAACACGTCCACATCTCACCATACCTGGAGTTGTTTGATTTAGCAGATTTATGCCGGATTTGTTTTTCATGCTTTCCATAAACCAGTGCATCATTGTATCAGCGTCCCAAATTTATTTATTTGGAATAACTCGGTTTCACGAGAATTGAATAGACAAAGTGGATTCAATGACATCTTATGCACTTTAATTCCAATTGATGGGACTAGTTGGAATAGTATAAACTTACTTTAATTGAAGCTTTGAGTACTTGCTGCAAATAATGTAACCGAGTGGGATCTTAATGATTTGTCAGTAACAGGGCCCACCTTCGACCTACATACCTTTTTAGTAGGGCATAGTTTCTTTCTGCCTGACGAAATTCCTGGCTAGTAATGCACTATTCGCATTCTTCGGATTCTGATGCTGTCAATGTTTCCTGTCTTAAACATCTGTAATGTTGCCAGTGTGAAGCGGTCCTTGCTAGCTAATTCTGAATTACTGTTGTTTGGTTAAATTAGCTTCACAGGAAATAATACAGGCGGTTCAAAGTAGGCTATGGTGCAACTGATTGTCAAGATGTGTAAACACGCCATTTGTCAAGCATCACGACGAGGTGCGCGGGTTCGAATCCCTCCATCTTCGGGCAGACCCCCAAATTGGCAGCCCTCTGTTAGCCTCACTCATTTTCTGAAAGACGATATGCATTGTGATTTCATTAATAAGGGAAACAAATTGGTAAAAGGTAAAAAAGCCTAGTTATATATCTGAACTAATAACCCCCTGCCACATTTAGGATAAACGGAGGCCAACAAATTACAGGAAAAACACTGTTGTTTGACAAGTGATTTATTTATTTAATCACTTTGTCAAACCTTCCTATTGATCTGTACGATGTAAAACTCTTCAGAAGCAACTAACACTTTCATACCTGAACAAAGTTCCAGTTAGTGGCATTATATCTTTCATTCTCAGTTATTTAGAAATTAAGCCCTAAATAGAGTGCCTTGTACAAAAAAACATGCCCAGGATTAATTGAACACGGATGGAAGGATTCAGTCTGTTTAATGCACATGTTATTAGGTACACTTTTTCAGATTAGCGCGGTGGGTCGTTTCATGGAACTTAACCATCCTTATGGTAAACCTCATTACCATGGGTCACGCAGCGAAAGACCTTGGAGATGTTTATCCCAGACGGACGGACAAAATTCTGTTGGCCTGGTAACAATACTATTAGCATTGTCGTGGCTCAGACTGTCTCGACAATCAATGGTTTCTATTAAATAACATTTCGTTTTTGATCAACGGATCCTTATTGGCAAACCCTGTGTTAATAACGCCTTCGACTGGCTGTGCTATGCCTGGCCAAATTAATCACCACATCGTAACTTTTGGATTGTCCATCCCAGTTGAATTCACGTTAAATCGTCATATTAAGGTCTCGCGGGTTAACTTACATCGGCTTACTGGACATGCGCACACAGCGTTAACATCACCATTGGTGTTCCTGCGTCGTTGACCTGCAAGTAGTCTCCAGCAACATCCCTGATGAAATGAAGCACTTGTAACCGATGGGTATGAATGCGATATCTAGTTCTTTAAGTTGACCAAAACTTCGTACACTAGATTTGTACACTTACCAAAACATTTTTTCTTATTCATACAAGAATTATCATAGAACTAATCGGATTTACTATCATTCTTTGTCATTTATGCATCTTCATTAAAACGAAAAAACAGGTTTCCCATTCTCCTGCGCAGACTGGCTACTCCATGCCGTTTTGGTCAGAATTTTACCAGAACATGATCAAAACCGAATGCTTTCAGTAAATGACAAATCATCAATTCGGAATCCAATTTTAATAGGATTATTTCACGAAAATACTGGTCGGCACAATCCAACCGAACTCACTAGGTAATCTCTGTAAGCTCAGACAATCGGTCGTCCTTTGAGCGTTTTTCATACGGTTAATAAGGTGATTCATTCATAACATCCACAGTTTGTGTTTATTCCAATATCTGAGTCGTATACACTACGACTAATAGGTTTATAAGTCATATCCCTTATCTAGATTATCGCTCATTCTTCAGCTTATGGGCTTTGGACTATCAAACCCACGTGATAGTACACCCGAATACACATTTCTACTCATCGATTTGGCACGAAGACAAACATTTTAAAAACTTAAGTGCATGATCTATTAAAGGAATGCCAAATTTGATCACGTGATTCAAGCTCTTTTCTGTCTTCAATGTGCGTTACTCCAAATCTGTACTAAATTCCCCATATTCATGACAATGATTCGCCGCGAAGCGTCGTGGGGTTAGAAATTATTCTTCAGCCGAATAATGCTCTTGCTTTCCAGATGACCTTGGCTGACTGTTACTCACGTCTTTCAAACACGAACTGCTGCTGTTGAACGAGTGACGATGCCTGATGGCATTTGGTTCATTTTCATTCATGAAACCGCAAGGAAAACATGCACAGAGTACTAGTTGGATTTTTGATTCTGATATGCCCAGGAACAAAGATGTTCTGCCAATGCATACTAAACTAGATGTCCTAAATCCCGAACAATAGATACGAGGCATTTTCACATGCCGGCGTCGTTCCGAAATGACAATTAGTTTTCCGTCTGTTTCGTCGACATGAGCTTTTATTTTCTCACTTATAGTTTTGTGATTCAAAGATAGACCACGAGAGACAAAAGTTCAAAGGGCAATAAATTTAAACTTAATAGTTTTATCTCAGCAAGCACGTCCGGCAACTCTGGGGTACTAGGACCACGAACCTTAAAATTGGTTGAAGTATTAGTCTGCATACAAAGAAGACAATTTGTCAGGATGATGGGTCAAAACCATCTATACATATATTGGTTACCAAGCTGACTGGCAGTTACTCTAGTGGTGAAACTGTCAGCTGTTTAAGCATATTAGCAGAATTATTCGAACTGTTGAAACGGCTGCAGGAAGATGAGCCCCATAAGGTAAAGCAACTTATTGTGAAGGTCTACACATGACTGGTTCTTACTTTTATGCTTCGAATATAATAGTGGTCACTATGGTTTAGAAGTGATTCGCTAACAAATCGTCATGACCTAAAGCTAAAACAAGAAACTGCAGGGAATTATCATTGCCAGTTCACAAATGAAGCCAGACTGGCAGTCAAGCAGAAAAAATACCTAAGGGGCACATGGATGAGAGTAATGTTCCATTTTTCACTTACTTCGATTGCGAAATATACCGAGTGCCATTGTAAGAATGGGCTTCAAGAAATGCAAGTTTTGAAGAAAAGGTGAGCAAATAATCTTGTCCGTATCTTGTGAATTACTAGATCCACATGTTACATCACCACCGGTATTTACATCGAAACCAAAAAAGGTTACGGGGAAACAAAAAAGACTTTAAACTTTGGTCAGGAAACCAAATCATATGACCAAGGACTGTGGAGCGGTTTGGACTCAACTATCAAACACGGAAGAAGCCTTCGCGATCATATTAGATTATCATCCACGGCAGAAACCGTTAAACCCAGTACGGTCCGGACATCGTTTAGTAATAAAGAACAAACTCCACTTAGGAAACTGTGATGATGAAGACGACAGAGAAAATGACGGCTCCTAGAAACTGATTGAAAAAGATGTGCAGGGAGTTGAAACAGATGACGCCGTACTCTGTGTTTATGTGATTCTTTGGTACACAAATCCAACTTGTAGGACAAACTTAATGCTATTATTTTCTGTTTAAGTAAAAGCTTCATTTCATTCGAAACCATTTTGCATTTTAGCTTCTCACAGATCTACTGTGATCGTACTGACGACTGAGTGTTGCATCCCACCTAGAAGTGAGCTGAAGAAAACCTAAACTGCTGTGATCTTCCATCGCAGAATCTGTCGAGACCTGAAAAAGAAAATAATAATTTATTCTTGAGTACAAAGTAGAATTAAAGCTGCTAACATTGCTTAACGCAGAATATATCGGAAACCATAAACATGACAAATCCTAAATTCGGTGACTAGCGTCGAGTATATGAAATGCTCGTTAAGGGTGGCTTCATACACTCAAATCAGTATGATGGAAACCTTCTGTCAAGAAGAATTTGAATCCCGCCAACTTAACTGATTCCCGTGGGTTCTGCTCATACCTTATGCAATTTACAAGGCTCGTAAGAAGGGAACTCATTTTGAATTACCATATTCACAGGGGACGATGTCATTAGTAGACTTAAAACTGACACCTTGCACATCAGCTCAGCAGCAAGATAGTTTTCAGTTGTATCTTCAAAGCAATCTGTATTCTCTGAGATTAGAAATACTCATGAACAAATCATAGTTTGGAGACACCAGATCACTAGTCTAAAAAATTTGCACCCGTGTATCCCGAATTGTTTTTTTATGTGATAGAATCTACCGTTGCATGAACACTGCTAGATTTGTGTTCTCAAGTCTGACAAAGACTAGGTCATTTTTTTGCTCGCCACATATGATGCCCTTAAAAATGAAAGACATCTGGCATGTAATCATAATCCGGTGACCAGTGATATCAAGTTTTACTTGCCTTGTTTATTCAATAATGATGGCAGGTGGCTCCATCGATTAAATCGAAGTGTAGGTGGTCCTTGACCCCGCTTACCGGGCGAGGAACCACTCAATGGTTAAGCTACTGTTCTTGGGCATTACTTTGGGTTTATTAAGCCCAATGAGTCCTGCCAGGCTATGTGGTCCGCAAACCACCCAGCACTATTGCTCAAACGTTCGATAATCGTCACACTGCTATTAGCAATAAAGCATTTGTAATTTATCCGAAGGACCGTTGAACACAGTTGTGGTTGTCGCTTTGGGTCACCTTCCCTTTCTAGTCTTCACCAGCTGAACGAATGCCCGATCGACTAAGCGAGTCAAAATGCTCTTCCTGTTTCAGTAGACAGAGAAAAGAGTCGGTCACCAATGGGTTTCAGAGATATCCGACAGTTGATACCAAGTTGTAATGGAACTGAACGTTGGGTCTGCTTATCCAATGCCTTTACTCCGCCCCAGTCTCTTCGCTACTACACCCTAGGAATCACGGTAACTGGCGTTTCCTTCGCTTTGATCGGTACCTTGCAAGCAACGAAAGCCTATCACTACACAAAATCTTGAACCACAATAGCGTAGCGAAGTTGCCGCACTCGTCCGCGTGTGTCTACATGTGTGCCAATTTGTGCAGGAATACACGTGTGATTCTTTGTGTACTTGTACTACAATAGCAAATCCTCTTTGCCACCGTCTAGAATACAGTGAACTTCTGGGCGTTTCGCTCGAAATTTAATGCCCATATAATTAATGAAGGCATGTGAGTGGGTCCGCATCAGTCATCCGAAATATGCATCAATTCATACTTCTCTGAAGATATTTCTCATTGTGAATATTTCACATTAACTTATTTTTCTATAAACGTCGCTTGGCCAGCAGAAAGATGGGACATTCAAAAAAAAATATCGCATAATAATATCATACATATACATATACATATATGTTGTATAACAACTTGACCTTTGTGTAAATAGCCGTATGCTTTCAACGTCAACTAGATCGGTTTTGCCATTGGGTGAGGCTTTCGGAACCCCGTTGAACCAGCTGAAAATTCGAATGAGAAGACCATTATCGACAGTAATTTAACAAAAACCAGAAGACAGCTCATTACTTATCATTGTTTATGTAGGGTCAGCGCTGGCTTTTCCACAAACATTTACTGTCTGTTCAAAGAGCTCGCGAAACCTCCACCCTGGATGGTAGCTAGTTCACTCGTAGTTAAGCGGCGTAAGTTTCACCTTGTCTGAAATCAAACGCTGATGTAGGTTGTCTGCCATTTCTTTGATGTCGTCGTAGTTAGTCAGAAGGAAACGTTTTTAGCACTTATCTTCTGGTTCGACATAGTAGAAAGAACAAATTGTCAAATAATCAATCTATACATATTAACTCTGGCTTGGCAAGCCTGTGTCTAATCACAAGTTGGACAGCAACTTTATAACATTTACTTTGAAAGACCTTGATCCACATAAATTCGAATCAACCAAAAGAGGTGTACATTGACTAGACAATTTGAGTACTTGCAGTCTCAATCATCGAGTGAAAACCATTTATTTGCCTTATTTTAATCCTTACCTGTAATCCGTGTCTTTTGTTATTGGAAGACAAGTGACGAAATTCCCTAAATAGATTTTTGTATCTTTGGAACATAAACAACAACTGGCTGATTCAGGTTTATCGAATACACTTTGTCAAGTGTGGGACGGGGAATACCAGTTTTTAAATATGCCAAGTGTTTCTTCCAAGAGGAATACATCGATAGACTAATGTGTAAGATCGAAAAATGATGTTCACCCGGGAAAGTGTTGTGGTTAGCCGTTCACAGGCACAAATGCACCACCAATTTGACTTCAGCAGGAGATGCTAGGTAGTAGATCCCCGATGACGAAGCCCATCGAAAAGTTTTCGAACGACATATGCCGAACGATTAAAATTCGACGGTATCATTTCAGAAATTGGTCGTAAAATCCCTAGCCTGTTCTACCGACATACACTGACCTGCTCCTGACTAATGAAACAGTGGACAAAAGACAACAAGTTCACGCTTTCGGCGATTTATCATATGGAATGAATAGATGGTTTGAAAACCCGTTCTTTTGTTCACGTGCTACCGCGAAAACTTCCTGGATCCCCATAGACAAGAGTTCCATGGAATGTGTGCCACAGACTTTATTTGACAACAATACTGAATGCCATCTGGTCGATGTACTACCGGACTTGTCAGCCATTCAACTGTAGTTTTCTATCTTCGAGTACTCTTTAACACACTTACTCCAACCCGATTAAAATTGCTCTGTTTAACTGCTCAGATTTCGGAGCCAGTAATGTGAATGTTATTCTTCGCTAATTCACTCTCTCATGATCCAAATTCAGTCCAGTCAATAGTGGAACGATTGAAACGTTTTCGGTTTCTAACACAATTAAAAAACTATTTGTCCGATGTTATTCGTTCTGGATTTCATGGTGATGCCTTTTGTTTGCTTGTAAATAGGAGGTTCTGTCATTGTCCGTCATGTAACTAGTGATTCGGAAAGGCAGATATAAACATTCAATCAGTACCATACTGATTGGTTGTTGATGCAAGATCGTCCGCATTGTGTATGTCGTGCATCTGACTGCCACCTAATATCCATACGATAAAACTTTGATCTACATGATGTCATCTGGACAGTTAGTTTGTGCTTATACTTTATCACTCAGATCATAGAGTTGAATTAACGCTTTAATTCTGTCCGTTTTAACTCTTGGCCAATCGAATCACATTTTCATTTTGGCTACTTTTCTTGTATTATAAACCGGAAGTACCTGTCAGGCTACTCATTGATCCGTGGTATTAGGAACTCTTTCTGATTTTGTTCACTTATGAGAAGAAAACGAAATAATTAATGTAGTGCCTGGAAATTGACCGAGCTATTCACTGCACTTCTGTCCACTTCTACCCTTCGGCGCAATACTGCGTAGCGCATTCACGTACTTGACTTGGGTAGTCAAATAAACCTATGCAACCAATTTGTGGTTTCCTACTGTATTAAATACTACTACTGGCAATAATGTTACTATTGGGGGACTTACACTCTTATAAGCAGCTTGCTTTGCTGATCTAGCTGCGACTGTCCGCTATTATAGGTGCATTCTGCTTGTCGCAAATGCTGAAACCGGGATAATTTGCGATGGATTTTCTCTTACGCACAAAATGATTCATCACCACGGATGTTGAAGTAATACGTGCCTCTATCTCTGCGACGTTTGGATTCTATTTCCATAGAACACGATAGTGGGGAGTCGTCCGATCAATTCAGTTTCATTTGCATCCACCACGTTCAAAGCAAAATTTTTATTCATCGTAAGTTTTCAGATTTCTGATGACTTGAACATACATGGCCAATTTAGTCCGTATGCATACAATTGGCGCTTCATTGATGAGACTGTTACCATACCCAAAGGCAAGGAGGTTTGTTGTGGATTATAAAGATTGGCGCTAATTAGACAGACAAATTTTGATGTTCAGAGAATCGTTCACTACACCTATAGTATAATACTATCTAGGGATAAACCTCTTATTGAAAATGTCTAATATAAAGGGGGGATTGTGTTTAAAAGCAAACAGAACCTGGTTCGTTGTTCATTCTTTTAAAACTAATAAGTCTGTAGGCGAGAGAAAACCAGAACGTGGTAGAGTGTTTCCAGCTTAGCATTCCGGGGCAAAAACCTGACTGAAATGTAGAAATTCGGCATATAGTACACTGAATAAAAAGTAATGCCTAGTGGTCTGTGTACTTTAGGAGCGGACAACGGCGATCGGTGAAAGAACAACCATTGCAAGCTGTACTAAAATCAGACCCTCATTTGTCGCACACATTACACTAGCCTCAGATTCGAACTATGCAACTGCACTTGGTAAGAAAACTTCGGCAACCGGAAACCGCCACCTCACTTGTTCGCAGGAATTCCGCATATGTATGCATACGCACATATGCGGGTTCACGCATTATCAATGTTTAAGAAGATCTCCCTTGCTGAGGGAAATTTCAAAGAAATATTGTGACATGGACAACATGGTTGCAGTGTTTATTTCAAACAATGTTGTGGGCTGTAATTAGGTACCGGAATCGTATTGCGGCGTACAGGGTGACGATACGGCAGCCACGGTGAAGTTTGAAAAAATTCTTGATTCAGAATTAGTTCTAAAAAATTGTTTCCCGTTTTCGATAATGTAGAATTTTATGCCACATTTGAGATTTATGCACTTTTTGGTGGAAAATGTACGACCTGCACTAAGCGGATGATCTTGCACTAACAACCAACCTGGTTGAATATGTTCTCCCAAGATTACAATTGATGACAATAGAATGCAGCGTGGGCCGTACTTGTTTGGTTACTCCTAAATAGCCTTATTGACGATTTAGTGGCCCGAAAACCTGGTGACCGTGCGGCTATTTTAGGGAATAAATTGTATGCATATCTGATATCAGTACTGGTCCACAGGAAGTTTTGCACATATTTAGGAAAAATCTTCAAGAATTAAAAATTCCGAACTAAACATGAGAAACCTCAAAGAGGATTCCATAATTTTACTCTATAGGTCTTTATACGGACTTGTTTACCAAAACGTGCAAAAACCGGTAAGTACTTCGACACCTCTGTCCCAAAGAAAGACGGGAGCAGAATATTATCTGTGATCTGATGATCAGAACCATGATGATTTTCTCCATTGACATGATAAAAAAATGGTTCACCATTGGTGGGGGAAATTAATTTGGGGACTGAAACCTCAGTGCGTTAAAGGATCAATCAAGTTTGCCAACTGGATTCGCGTCCAGTCCATCTTTCTTCTAACTGGCCACCGAGGATAGATTGTCTAACTGTTCTAGAGAACAACGCTCGAGTCGGTTTAACTAAATAACGAAAGATAATAGGTAGACAGTAATCACCGCCCGATCTTACTTTCCTCACAGTACAAAACTAATACTACTGCTGGCTTATATCTTTCCGGTACGGCGAAAGCAAACAAGAGAAATTTCACAATTTGAACCTCGAATTTCATCGAAAGGGTGGCGATTAGCCTAAAGTACTCCGCCTTTGCTGCAAAATGACAAAACTTAATCACATTGTGAATCTTTGGCTTGTCCCCCAAGTGCACACGCGACCCACAGCGCAGCAGTCAGCATATCTTTTGACAGGAATAACAAAATCATTTTGCATAAACAGTTGTAGTTTGCCATGTTAATGGTATTCTTTTGGTTTTCCTATTCGGCTCAAGGCAATTTTTAACCAGTCAGCCTTGAGGCATAAAAAAACGTTCTCAGTTTCCAAGCCTTATTCGGCTCCTTTTGGACTTTTAAGCACCTAAAAACCCTTGAAAGTAAAATTTTCGTATTAAGTTTAAAACAACTTCACATGCGGAACCAAGTTGATCATGAGCGATTAAGTAGGTGGTTACGGAAACACCTAACGACAGGCTTTTTCGTACCCATGGCTAACCTGAAACTATTAAAACCATTCTTGGTTCAACATTAGTTCACCTTTTTTATCACGTGCAAATAGAAGATCCATAACGCAAAATCCAATAGCTCGGCTTCGCACCTCATGGAAAAAGTCCAAGAGAAATCAATGCAATTAATAGTCCTAAATAGTTGAAGTAATGTGTATTAGAGTCAAATATGTATGAGTGAGAACCGGGGCCATGCATTCGCTCCTGAACGTCAGCGACGTAACCGATCAATGTAATCTGTTGCACAACATCCCACCACCCTCTAGCTATATCGTTCGCCTCCACCTTCACCGCATGCTTTGCTTCTGACAAATGTACATCGATAGCTATTACGCAATCGGCGGTAGCGCAAACGTGAAGCCGACGGTCATTCTGGAATTTTTGAGTAAGCGGCGAAAACATGCGGTTCGCCACTTTTGAAATTGTGGAACAAAAATTTGGGTTGTTTTTCCAAACCTTGTGTTCACTCTTGATTGGTTAAAAATAGCAGAAAAACTTCTGCCGCAACTTTGGTTCTTTTCTATACACATCTTAGACCGGTATGAGGTACGTTGTTTCGCCCTTTTCCCATTTAGCCAGAAATTCTCGAGGTAACTCCCTTTTCCGTGAGCCCGGCACTCTAGCCACACTGACAGAGCAGGATATCTGTAAGATACACGTCAGTATGAGATAGATACACAAGTTAACCTTGCTGATCAGGATCAAAACCTGAGAGTAATGAGATGATATTTCGATATTTTCAATCATCCACCTGATGTGAAAAAACGAATTTTGCTGCCATAGTCTCTTCTTTTCATCGATTTAACTCTCCAAATCCCCCAATCGAAGTGTGCGCAATCAGTGGTTGTAAATGAAGGCACCCATTCAAACGACTGATCTGTGTGTGGATACACTGCTCATTTTAGCATGAGGAGAAGCCTCCAGATAGTCCTGAAACAAAGGAAATACCGCTAGTGATTAGCTAGAGTACACTTGAAGATATGAAAGCCTAACTCCACCTCTTTTTACTCCTGGTGCATTTTGCCAGCATAATTAATCCAAATAGAAATCAACGGGCCTGCCTTCATTTTGTGCTCAACTTCCGGTGCTGACGTAAATCGGCCTTAAACGTTGCGCACCTCCATAAACTGCTTCTCCTTGAAAAAAATGCTGGATAAGGATTACAATGGAGAGCTTCATTTTCAAATATGGAACGCTGAAATCGATATTCCGTCTTCTTTCGCTGTTTCCAATTTGATTAGTATACACATTGAAACGGGTACAAACCCCGAATTTCTTCGAACACAGTTCCATAACCAAACTGTGAGCAGTGATGGTCAAAGCAGACTATCTGCGCTCACGGGATCCTGAAATAACGCCAGAGGAGTTTGGTACATAGCCATAACCGAAATGTACGGCTACTTCGGTTCAATCTTGAGTATCTAAAACTGTATTCAACTTACAGACGGAATGATCAGTGGTCCTAGAATAGTATTTCCTTATTTTTCTCCGGTAGCTATCTGACAGATATCACTACAGTGGCAAAATCTAGAAGCATTGGAAAAGCGACTCCAGAGGTCAATTCCATGGAAAATCGATGAGATGCCTCATCCATACGTTCGCCGATGGCAGTCACCATACAAGGAGCTATTTCTAGCTCAAAATAACATTGGCAACTCACTGTGATTGGTGATGATAGTAACTGATTCAAGTGTGAACATTTCGACTGCGTTCCTGACAAATGCTTGTGGTTTGTTAATGAAATACTAAACATTGTTGGGTAGCTAATAAAGGGGAATAGGTGACTTTTATTGTCGATCAAAGTTTAAACTTTCTGAAATAAGCAGTGACGGCATATCACGACTCTATACGAATCCATTTAAAAGATGAAAATTAGATTCTCTCCCAGGTGCTTCCAACCATTTGGTGAAAGCAATTGAATCAAATAGTTCATTGTGATTGACTGACTGAGTGAGACTAGCTCGCCTATTTTACCACATTGCCAGACATCTCATTGAGCCACAACCTAGGTAGATTTTGCATATTGCTAAGGTTAACACCTGATAAGGTGCTGAATAATTTGCTCTGTTCTATTCATGCAACGGTTCTTGCTGCATATACCACATGATCAAGGATCAGTACTGTGGGACTGGACCCCACAGTGGGTGTATTTTTGCCCACAATTCCTCGCATACATGCACGTCAGGTTAGTGGATATTGACTGGTACCCATTCATTCCTGGAAATACATCTCGAAAATAAATGGCCACCAGAAGCATACAAACTACCGTAGTTCGTCACTTCTGACCATAAAATGGGTCCTCCCAGTTCCGTATTCTGCATTTTAAGTAAACCACTATACTTTAAATGTGGACTACTGAAATGTTACTATTTTTTAGGAGTACAAGCAACTATGTGAACCAGGTAGTGAAGAATGCAATTGCACTTTACGCCAGTTCGCTGCTCGTAAGAAATTCAGGTCTAATTTCCCTAATCAGGAATTCTATGAATATTGTGACTCCATATTAATGTCACGTTGTCTTTTCAATTTAATCTAGTGATTTTCGTCAACAAGGAAAAATATGACCGACAAGGCTAGTCCGGTGACGAAACCATTGGTGGTCCGTGTTCCTGTATCTGATAGTACATTATTAAACATGCAAAAGTAGAACACCGTAATCGATGGCCTCATTGTCGAGCGGATAGATGATCAGACAGAAGAATTGAAAAGCAGACCATTTAAGTTCGATGACTGAGTAAATAATTGGCTAATCGACTAACTCAATGGTTGACTGACTGATTGATTCACTTTGGTGATTGGCTGATTGGCTGAAGATGCATTTCGTTTTACTATTTTATAAGATATGGGCCGATAGTTTCGGTGTTTGAATGCATATAATCATTTCTACCACCCGCTTTCTGTTCGTGCAACCGTGCAAGCCGATCATATTGATAATTAATGTGGTCTTATTCATATTTTATTTCACTGCTAATTGGCTGAAGGTTCTCGTTTCAAGCATTCACTGACTGCTCACTTTTAATGAGGTTCCTTAAACCAGAATACTTGTTATCTCGCGCGCAACTCTTTTCCCACTCCTCCTCTGGTTAACTTTGTTACCATAAAATTAGTCTTCCACAGTCTTTAATGTACGAACACAGGGTTGATATGCGAAATCTCCCCATCATACCGTGGTGCTTGTAATATGCTTTCGTAATGTTAGTAGGCTAATCCATGCCAGCCCATGGAATATCATTCTGTTAACTAGTGCGGTTTTCAGGTTTTTATAAACGAACTAGTTTGTCAAAATGGACTTTCGCTTTCTAATAAGAGATTAGTCTATCCGTAGGTATCTTGACTATAGTATGCAATGCCAAATTTAAGGCAAACTAGACATGCTACGATAAATGAGTGGCATTTAAAACCGCATCATCCTGTCGTTCATCAGTGCCGTTATTGCTGTTATGCACGGGGAAGTGATTGACCTACATTTTTTTGCATATTCGTCGTGAATGAACAGAACTGGATGTTGTTAATCTATCTAACGTCGGCTCTGGTCATCTGGTAGCGCAAAATCTATCGATTTACGATAGCAAACAACGTTATCAATTGGATTTGCTTGAGTTTGTGTGTTCGCACGCGTACAGACGTACGTGCACACTTGTCTATCTGTATATTCTTGCGAACGTGTACAGTGACCCTTTCATACTATTCCGGATTTGTTTGACCTGCATCAGAGTGATGACTTGCATTACATTTCATATTCTCTAACCCTAGGAGCAGTTTATATTGGCAGAGCCAAATCGTTGTCTAAAACCCTAGCCCCAGTATCAACGAATCCAATGCAGCAGCCTCCACAAAATAATACTTTTGACTCGTTTTTTGCAGAACAAAATCCTGTCAACATCAGGAGCATTAGAGGAAATTTTTCTTACCCAGGATTTTATTTGCCGATCACTAGTGGAAGTAATGGCCTTCCTTCCTGTAGCTGTTCAGAAACGAGGCTACGTGGGAAAGTAGTCAATTATCCTTCTCGTTGAATTAAGTAACTGGAAACACTTTGGAAATTGGTAAAGATAATCAGGTAATCAGCAATCAATAATAAAGAATTACGAATGTTCCTGAAGAAAGTAAATAGAAATTGTTGGCATTGATATTCCCAAACAGCTCCTCAAGAACCACTCTTTAGAGTGTGGTCGAAATCCCAGCTGTGAAGAGCGAAGCAATAATTAAACCAACACTGGCTGAACATAAAACACAAAGTACACGTTGCACGATATGACCTGGATTAGTTAGTGCAAAGTGCAGCTGTTGTAGTTGCCTCATGGTAACATGGGCGAGCTGGATGTTGGGACAAGTGATAAATGCGTCCGAATGAAACTCAGAAACCATTCAGAATCGTTGAAAATACCAATAGATTTGTATCATGGTACATCTATTTGACGTGAGTAATAGTGTTTACGTAGTAAACTATTCCATTGAAAGTTGGCGTATCACGACCATTAGAAATTGACGTCTTTTCACCTTAGAATGTAACTCCAGCTGACTCCAACAGCTTCAGTCGGTTGTCTCGATTTTAGTTCAATTCCAGCCCCGTCTAATCAAGCGATAACAATCAAATCGCCTGTGGGTATTCAACACGAGAGATTCTAGTTAAATTTGTCACGGTTGGACCTTTTATGCTGGTACATGGGGGATAGAGTACATTTGTCAATTGCCTCCGTCCTTCGGCCTATGTTTTCTTCTTTGATCTTCGCTTCAAACACCAACCTTGTTCGTCTCTGAATTTTACGGAAACTAGACAGCTTTTTCTATATTTCACAGATAGGGTGAGTGGACGGCTTCTCACCTTGTCTCCAGGCTTGTAGTCATTCAGGTCCTTAGACTATGCGTCATTCACCAGATAGCCGACGTGGTAGTTGGACAGTCCTGTTTCCCAGAATTCTCCATCCTCACTGTCACATGAATGGTCTTACCAAAGCAAAGGGCCTTTGCATTTCTGAAACGAGCTCATAACCTCATCTCATGCATTCGTTGTCTACATAGGTACTTTGATTACGGTCAGTATTATCTACACGACTCTACCCCTGTTGTTGCACGAACAATAGCACGACGATGAACAGTGGACTTCAGGTGCCACTTTCAATAATTTAAATCTTGTAAAAATTCAAAATTCGCGACCTGCAGTTCACCATGGAATGTGTTTATGCAGTTAGCATGTCTGCGTAACCGATCTAGTTGATTGACTGGTCCATCGGTCGATCTACGAATCTACGGAATGGGAGGCAATATAGGCTATAGATTGGTCACCGCTGGAACGAACACCAGTCATTTTCATATGCCTCCCAAACAAACGATTCCATCAAGTAGCAGAAAAGTGAAAACGTAAACTATCTTGAACTGTACGATCTGATAGCAAGTTTCGTCCTTTGCTTGTTGTCCTAACCGCATTTTGCCTGCTTTGGATTCAAGTCAGTCATCTGGGATGCCATTTGAAGACGTGCAAATCTCCCTGTCAAATTGCAGACTAAACAGTTCATTTTCGTCACGATCGATCACCGTCCGCATGGTCACTGATATCGGACAAGAGTGGTAGAGTGCCGCCTTGGAGTGATGGACTAAAGGATTACCCATTGGTTAAAGTTTTTTTCTCGCAAATGAGAGTAACGTAGGCAGCAAATTACTCCCATTGGAAATCTGGTTTATTAAAGTGAAAATTAATGTGTCTGGATATTCAAATTGATAAGTCCCCAGTGCTACATTTACCTGTAAATCACTGTGTATCGCTGATTCGATTCTATACCCATTTCAGCAGTACAGAAAGCAAAGTCATTCCAAACACCATAAGGTTTTTCTACTGTACTGCTAAAAATGCACCGTCCATTAAGTCAGCGATTACATAACCAATGGATACGTGCAGCAGAGCACATTGAATTTGGTTGCAACAGGTCCAGATCAGATTTCCGCTTGATCTAAGTGGCATATCTGTAGTTTGTAAAATTGTAAAATTGTGTCATGTCCTTTGCACGAACCAGATCTCACAGCAAATAAGTTTAGAAAATTATCGACCATGGCCCTTCTTTACAACTTATAATTAGTATTTGGAATTTACATGATCATCGATCGCACTTGTGGTTACGCTAGTTTGCGGACATCGAGACCTGGTCCTCTTCAATGGTGCTCCTAAATGAGGACATTATATTATTTTTCCACAAAAAGTTCCGCTCACTCATCAACAAATGTCTAGACGGAATTTCCTAGAGATTTTTGTGAAAATAGAAATAGATATGTGATGGCCTCGAAATTTCCTCAGAGAGATAGTAAATATGAATGACTCGGTACGCAAACAAAACCTTCCAGTGTCTGAGGTAGGGGCAGTTAAAGTTCGGTCACTCCATTTGCATGCTAAGTTATCTTATCCGAAATCTTTTCGAATCAAAGCACCAGCGAAGAATATTCACTGAAAGGGAAGATCGGGAATGAAGGAAGATATCGAGCGGCTTTTGGGCGTGAATTATCCGAACTTATCACCAAGACTATGGTTGATTTTACCCTAACAGAGAGCAACGTTCAGTGTGATTAGATCCGGCTTATTTATTAATAATCATGCGAACTTTTACCTTTTTTGTTTTCCACGCAACAGATATGCGACAAATCGGGAGGGCGGGCAGCCGTTTAAAGGCCACGTATGCATGTGTGCATACAGACGTATGTATATATGTAAGGTACATGCAAAAATTCACAGTAAGTCACAAAAGACTGATTGTTTATCCATAGATGAAATCATATGTTCCTGCATCCACCGCCGTTCTTGGTTTATTTGGTCATTGTGCGTTAATTGTTTTAGAACCAGTGTCGCACTCAGTTCACCAAAAACCTGGGTTAGGGTGAAGATCAAAACAGGTTCGCAGTATAACATCATATCGCCCGACTGTTTGTCTGTGTTAAAAATTTATCATCCAACCGATTTTGTAGTCAACCGGGGGATTTTCGCATTTCTCTTCCCTCTCAGATAACCGAACCATGAAAATCTATCCAGTGCGATTCTCCCGTTTTTTTTAATACAAAACTGCGTAAGAAGTTCCACCACCCAAACCTTTCATTAACGTCCGAGGAAAGTTTATTCACAGTTCGGTGATGCTCACTGGTATGGCCTTGAAATAATTTTACAACAGCCGTTCGTTAAGTTTGGCACAACAAGATGGATACTAATAAAAACTAGTTTTTCCGGGCTAGTTAACTGTGATGGAAATGTCACTAATTTCAGAAACGTATTAAGTTAGATTGTTTATCGTCAAATACTAACGATTGAAGATTGAGTTCTAATTATTGAAATTTCCGGCCTATCCTTTCTAAAAATTTCGCATTAGTGTCCAAGTTAACATTGCGCTCACTTTATGTCTAACAGTTTTCACATTGTCTTTGATGATTCCGGTGCACATTTTTTTGCTGAATCTTTCCGCCGCCTCTGCGTGAACACATCAGCCATACAGGCGATTTGAAGTTTCGATTTTCTAAACTTGGAGACTAAAATACTTAAATGACGTCTTTCAACGCAAAGTCAAATCAATAAAGATTCTTTATCATACCATTGGAATCGTACTGTATTGTATGGAATTTCGCGTACAAAAATAATGTCGCACGTCAGTCAAAATGTGAGGGCAAAAAATAAAACAGGTGGAAAAAGTAAACAATAAAATAAATAAAAAAA
>LUCM01006251.1:50196-99493 GCA_008360955.1 Fasciolopsis buskii
TTAAAATTACCTACAATAATATGCAGATTATCCTCAAGAAGAGGAACAATAAGCACTGGAAATGAATCGAAAAAGATGTGATGCTGTATTGCGAGCTAAAAGGAGCAATATACAGGTTCATTATGATTGTATTGGTATGGCGAGAAAACCTAGGGTGACACTGTGTCACGAGACAGTCAGTTCCGTTGAGCGAGTACGTCTAAACAACTTCGGACTTGCCGGACCAGAAGGAATTTATGTATGTTGCAACACCGCACCCAGTCTTCTTGTTCGAAACTCTGAACCTCCGATGGATTCTGAAGTGAATCGGCGATTTCCGGGTTCAGCCACGATTCTTGTGTGTAGATGACACACGTGCGAACATGGATCGGTAATTGGAGGGTGAAGGACAGGTCTGACATTTTCGTGAACAGAGAGCGGATGTTGGTGCTCAACAATGCCGGAATGAACATCTTGGTTTGAGGGGTGCATTTAAGGGCTGCCTGCCAGCCAGCACGATTGCCTCTTTTAGAAGATTAGGCTCTTTGAAGTGCTGCAATGCGTGATCCCATTCCATGTTGAGATACAATACGGTTTTTAAACAACAGTAATTCCGGTCGATTGTGGCAGCGAATGGATACCATAATCGAAGAAATATCCGAAAGGAATTCAGCAAAGTAACCGTGACAAAAGTACAGCGCATCCAGTCGAAGGTTGCGCCATGTAAACGGAATTTCGAGCCTGATTAATTATATATTCCTTTTCATTCATTTGTGTTGAATGTATGTCTTGTTCATTTCAGACCATATCGGGAATTGTGATTCACATTAAGTAGACTGAAGTTAACCAGATCATTGAACGCTGGGTTTATTATTTCTCGCCACAATAAATGTACAGACCAAATTCACGAAAGAAAGACATTAGTCTTTAAGTAAACTAAAGGCAATTAGTAATCGTATGAAAATAGGTCGTGAATTCAATATTTTCCAACTTCTCACTCACTGAGTAGACCAAAGCTTTACGTTTTGCTTTGTTAGAAATCTAACTGTAAAAAGAGATCTTAAAATCAATCCAATAAAGGTTCTAAACCATTTAGTCCTGCTCACGATCGGATTATTTGAACGATTAGAGCACGTGTTGTGCGATTAGGTCACCCTGACTTGGTCGAAAGTCAGGAAACAGTCCACATCAAATCATACTACCGTGGCATCATAACCTTGCTTGTCTCGTGAGTGTTAATATTGATCTCATGGCTTTTCTGAAGGACTCTCTGGTCTCTGTAAATTCTTTTCGCTGCAGATTAATGAGTCTGGTGATCGACCATGACCTTCTGTAGTGATCAGAAGTTTAATTGATTTAGGCTGTTGTTGGTGATGAGACGACTGGTGAATGCTTGATTTTTTGATGCTGTTCAGTAAGTAGCCTGTTGAGTGTCTAGCTGATAAACAAGGGAATTGATTAACGTAATATCATTTGCCGATAATTTCATTTCTGATATAACAAAACTAATATCCGTCCACTATTCACCGTGCCGCATCCTTGAATCGGCACCCTGTTGTTGCGCTGTCAAAAACAGTCCACTAGAAGCTCCCATCTCCTAGTCATCATTTTCATAATATTACAGCTCATAAATTTAATTCAACTACTCAAGCGCATAAAGTAAGTCAATCAGAAAGAGAAGAAGTTATCGCTTAATATATTAAAATTAGGTGTATGTAGAGGAACACCATTACGGCATTTGCCACATTATCTAGAAATTGCCAAAATTATTCAGAATTCCATCAAAACCATTCGGAAACGCAAGGTTTATCGATGTCTCGTTTGCAGAGGCCCGAAACGTGAACCAGCTTTTATCGGGCGTGCTGCATTGCAAGCTGCAATCTGGAAGCATAGGTACTCTTGAGAAATTTTGTGAAACAGAGGTGCACCTTTAAACCAGTCCGATTATTTTTGACATAAATTCGATTAGTTTTGAAATAACGCAGAAAATCGTATGGACGAATGTATACTAAAGAAAAACTTGGCTAATTCCATGCATTTTTTGTCTCTACCTGCTTAGATGAACGTTCATCTTTTGCTCGGCAAATGCTCAAGCCATTTGGACTGATGATCAACAGCTTGTCAACGTTAGTCCACATACGAAAAGTACGTCCACTTTTTGTTCCTGATTCGGGGATCATCTTTGAATAACTTTATTTTTAGCTATTCTAATGACACTAATATCAGTGATTTAGTGAGCAGTACTCACATTTGTGAAAACGAATTCTCACAGATGAAATCAACAGAAATTTATAGCACTGAAGAAGTAGAATGTCCGTGTATATCCGAATGGCCTATCCAAATGAACTATAGATTTGAACAATGTCTTGATCAGTGGATAGACGGAGAAAATCAGTGGGCAGATGTGCAAGAGACTGAGTCACATTGTTGTGGCTTTTCTTCCTCTCGCCCAGACTGTAAATCCGTCGTGTAAAGTGAATGCGCATAAGCTTTCGAAAACCATTTGTTCTCGGGTAGTTCAAGTCTCCGCGGTACGTGGATTGACTGGATTTCTGTGCTCCAAATTACCTCTGTATGGACTGGCGGAATAGGAATAGCACACTGGGACAGTATTCACAATGAGCCTTATTTCGCAACTTAATACTAGTAACCTCCTTAATTCCTGTTTATTTATTATAAAACTATTGTAGAATATGTGAGGAGGTTTACTGTGACCATTGAGAGCTTGTCAATTGGGATAGGGACCTGCGATGAAAAGTCAAATTCACCAACTCTTCTCCCAAAGATCGAGACGTCAACCGCTTGACAACCCCCGGTCATTAATAGGAGGGGTCAGCATTTGCATTTGCATCTAAGACACCGTAAATTTTATGCGCAGTTTGCTCCTGGATCGGGTTCCTAAAGCGGTCGTGTGAGTATTCGTTAGGGTAGTTGTTATCACGTTCCATGGCTCATTTCACTGAGCTGCATATTTTTCACCAAAATGGATTCTCGTGAATAAAATAAAGCATTGTATTTTGCACTGCTTTTTCGAATCACACCGTACCTCGTTCGGATGGGTTAACTTCAGTGTCTTTATCCGATAGGGTTGCTAAGTAAATTGTGTAGTTCGCTTTTGTTTTATAGTAGTGACGTGAGAAGAACGGCTGGTTATGAGCTACCCACACCATGACTCAAGCGGATTTTCTTAAACCTGAAACTGTTATTCCGACTTAGTTTTACTTCCTCCTTATCATAAAGCAGTGGAATAATAATGTGACGAGTTTAGATGTATTTACCAAAAGTAATCCGCTGCATTTGTCAGCTCCCGAACAGGGGTTAGAACCGGTCTCCGCGCGATAAATTGCTTCGGACTACGTAGACTCGGCAAAAATACTTCATCATAAAGCAAATAACCTTTTTCATTTAAGGTAGTAAAATACAGTATAAGGGGGATGTGGAGGAACGTTTACTTAAGAATGAGTTTATTTATCCTGCTGTTTTAGAAAAGAATATTTTAAGTGAGTGGGCAAGTGGAAAATCAAATAGGTTTCGGGGTTTGGAATTCTGGCGACGGAAAGACCGAAAGACAGAATTATGAATCTTCCTAACCGAACCCTGATAAAAGTGATTAGCTTCTCAGTGCATTGACTTGGTCAATAAAGGTCACGGAAAGGGAGTTGCTGAAACAAGTTCAGTAGATGAAAACAAAATAATATCAGTCGAACAGGAATACTGAAGGTATAGTCCCACGATGAGCTAGTGACTGCAAAATGGATGTCAAAGAAGAGTCTTTGATCTGCCGTATGGCCTGGCCACCAAGTAGAGGAAGAGAATTAGTCAAAACCCAACTCCACTCGTAAATAAAATATTCATATGCGGCCGGCATCTGAGCTATATATAATAAAAGCTGAGGCAAGGTAAAAAGATACTGAGACCGAAACAAAAACCGAACTTTGTGCGCAGCGCGAGAATCAGCTGAAATATGAAGGACCAGAGTAGTGAAAAATCAATGGATAGGTCGAGGGGAGAAGCAAAATCTCTGTGAATTAATTCAGAGGAGTGGAAAGACCCATTTTTGAAAACAAAGTGCGTTTAAAAGGGAGTAAAATAATGGATTCAGGAATCAACAAAAGCAACACAAATAGCAATACTCCGGGAGGAGACTTGCTTAAGATCTATGCCTACACAATGATCAAGATCGACGTCTGTAATGGTATGAAGGACAGTGCAATGAGAAACAAATCAATGGCGAGTGACACCACTGCAAGTGAATGAGCTGGATCGCACTTATTGAACGGCAGATCGTGAATAAACAAAAAACAAGATTGGCGCTATTAAGCAGCCTTGATAAACACCAGCACCTAAATGTAACAAACGAAATAAAAGCCCTATCAGTTAGGACAGAAGTGGCTAGCTTCGTAAGAAACCGTGATATCCATGAGACGGCTGCCTGGAGGAATCCGAACGTGGGCTGTTTCTTCAGAAACCCTTGATAACAAACTCGATCGCAATCCTTAGGCATGTCGAGCAGGACCTGTTGGGTTTCCTGCAGCCATCGATTAAGTTCCACCTGGAATATCAGACATGTGTTGATGGCACGATAAAACTAGAACCTTTGTTGATGGCCGCTTAGTAGTCCTTCGTGCTCGAGAAATGAACATAGTTAGCGAGATATGACAGCTTTAAATTTGGAACTTATTCGTATGAGATTGATTGCCGCTTTTATGAACAAGGGTAGTCGCAGCTTGCTTCCAAGAGATCGAGAAAGTAGAAGGTTTAACGGCAAGCTAGGAGAGACAACGGTAAGCAGGGCCGATTCAAGGGTATGGATTACAGGGACAATTGATGGTACGTACCCCGGCCAGAGTGGTTTGGAAGCGTTCGGTGCAGCTCTTTGAGGAATCCTAGAGCCAATAGGAGGGAGAAAAGGAGACACAGTGCAGGATTGATAGGCCCTGGATGTAGAATAATTTAGTAGAGTGAATGTGGAGACAACCAAACAGAAAAATCCAGCTTCCGCGTTTGGTTCACGAAAATGGTCACCAGAAGTGCACGAAATAGCAATTAAATAGGAAGGACAAGAACTACGGAAGACTGACTAAGCAGCAAACTGAAATTTTAGGCTGCCACTGGTGGACCAGAGTATGTGTGCGGCTCTTCAGATGATGAAACGTCCTCTGGCTCTTTTTATGGTTGCCCACCAATTGTTCCTAGCCTGTTCTACTGAGTGTTGGAAAAGAAATGTGAGTGGTCAAATCGGCGAAGTGCTTTGAGCCTCAGGCGTACCTCACGATTGCATGTACAACTAAGCAGCTAGGGGAAAGTGGTTTGGTCTGGTTCGGAAGGGCGTGGAGTGAAAAGATTTGTGCCTTATAGAACAGCGTCGGTGCAGGTTGTACCAGATATGGCAAAGTTCGAGGTGGAAAGTCAATAGTTCCATGTAGAGGAAGCCAACATTTGTGAAAATCAGTTCGTGTAGCTGAACCGTAGCGTCAAAATCTACCTCCGATTCAATGGAGGGCTGGAAGGGTTATGGGTAATGGAACAAGAACTCATTCAGTGATGGAATGATCCAAGTAAAAGGAGTGAATATGTCCGAGAAAGTGGGAGGAACAGGAGTGGAAGTAAGACCAGGTGCACGCTCGCGGGATACGTATGAGGTGATCAACTAGCTAATATAGTTTGCTGACCGAAGCAGTGTCCGGCTTGGCGTCTCATAGACAAAGAGCCAGGTGTGTGAATCAGCCACCCATGTTTGTAAACAATAGAATCTCCTAAAACGGTTACTTTGCAGTTTGGTTTGGTCACAAATACGTTCTCCATGTTCTGAGATGAGAAATCGAGGGTAGTTGAGTTGCCACTGTTAGGCCAATGTTAAACAAGGCAAAAGTAATTACTAAAAGAAGTCAAGGCTTCAAACACATTAGTTGTTACTCAAGATTGAACAAAACCTTTTAGTCTGGACGTGGTGATTGATCGATTGATAAATGTACAAACCTTATATTTGGGTGAAAACGTGAAGGGACACGTTTAGTCACTGGAATAAAAGTGATTGTTGTTTGATAAATAGCATATTTGTGATTCTGTCGAGAATAAGGCAAAAGCCTAATGCGAGTGGAGAACGTGACCAAGTGAATCAATGTTACGGCTAAATCCGTATATATTAGTATGAGTGGTGGGATTCATTTTTGTTTCACAAGTGAAAAATTGGGGCTAGAGGGCGAGAACAAGTGTTATTGTGGATTGCAAATAGGATACCGGCAACCATGATTTTACAACTTAAACTGACATCTACACAGTGTTGTCTGTAGCATTCGGGCAAGTCCAACTTACCATCACCTTTTTTGCCGGAGTTACACTTTGCTATAGAAAGAGGGAATAAACAAGGGGCTAGGGTATGGGTCAAAACAGATGGGAAATGAAAGATTTGTCGTAGTAACCAAAATATGGAATACATTCTAACCGTACAGACAATTTTCAATTATTCTGCTTTGACGGAAACGAAAACACGATCACAACCATTCACCACTTACTTTCATGTACCTCTGTGTCCGCATCCAGCTAGTTGATGGATCTTTTGGACCCCAACCATGAAGACGTGAGGCACCTACTTTACGTAAGCTCGCTGTATATTTTCTCATCCCGTGTTACCATGCCGTCTGTTAACCTCCACGGAGTGGAAGGAACACGAAATAATGCACGGTACTAACGAAGTCCACCAAGCTTGATACGCTGCGAAAAAATATTCTTCAAACCAGCAGTCAACATTCTATTTCTAATCTGCGCACTACTTATCCCGGTAATTCCATCCAACCCTAGCGATACTGATAAATTTCGATCATCGGACACATCCAAGCGGCGAACATCTTTAGTACGCACAAATAACACTTCGCAAACACATACAGAACTGAGCAGTTTGCGTCGCAAGAGAATCGACTTTTTGACTTCAGCGAAATATCAGACCGACCTTACAAATCCTTTAGATCAGCATACGTCGGTCAGGCCTCTGATATGCACTCGTTCATCGCTAACATCGTGTTCTCATCATTAGCCAAGCAGTTGTCGATGCAGATGAAACGACCGACAACGTTTAGACGCTCTCTGTCGACTATCCAGTCTTGTAACAGTATTTGCAAATTGAAGGTGCGAAGCACATGCAGAATAGAGTTACAGTTCTCACGAATCCTCGTGATGCTCACTGTGCATATTTCGCAGACCCAGACATACACAAAAGTGGTCCGCGTAATCTGGGTCACATAGGTTTTCCCTGTTTGACATTTCGAAGCCTACATTCCGAGGATCTTCTAAGGTATCCTCCACACATCTCGTAGTTGAAGAAGTTGAGCAAGGATGGCAAAATGGGAAAACCTTGTCGAACAGCGCTAGTCCTTTCTAGTGGATCATCGAATATACACATGCGACCAGAATTTCTCGAGTCCAATTCTCAGAGGAGGTTAACAAACTTCTCTCGCATACCTTCCCGGCGATGTGCATTGAATAGCTTCTTTCGGTTGACCCAGTCGAAATTGTCTTTCAAGTTGAAAAAACGGCGGCTCTCTGGAAGCGCTGTTTGTGGCTGTGGAAGAGTAAAATTCTGGTCCATGCAATCTCAGCCTCGGCGAAATCCAGCCTGCTGTTGTTCTAGCGAACCAATACCAAATAGTGCAACTTTACGAAAGTTAAAACCATGGTAAATTTGAGAACCAAAGTAATCACCTGATGATTTCTACAGCCAATCTGTGTCTTACTCCTGCAAATGGATGCAATCAGCAACCTGCACTTTGAAAACGGTATAGGCTGCCCGTTCCAAATACCACAGGGCAAGAAGGCAAATGTTTTTATCGAGGTATCTCTGTCCATTCTGAGAAGACCAGGAACTAGTTCTTTGGGATCGGACGAATTTCTTCGCTCCATTAGTCCAGTTTTCTACCCTACTTCCACTTCCGTTAGCAGGTCAAATGAAGCCTCCAAAGAATCCGCAGTTGTGGACGCCGGATAAACCGCACTATCGCGCAACAAGCTAGACAACTTCTGGAAGCAATCAGTCTAACCAACCAGTCATTCTTGTGTGCCGTGGAATGGCCCTCTATTTTCGTTGTATACAGTCTTACTAACCGAAACTTGCGCATAAGCTTAAACAGTCTTTAACCGTTACCCGAAGCAGCTGTTACTTCCATTTCCTCAGAAGCTTTGATGCACCAGTTTTCATGATCCTACTTGAGGCTTTTTGCCGATGCATTTTATTTACCTACTTACCCAATCAAACCAGCGATTCTTAGGATATCTCTTGCTTTTGAAGACCAACGGATTTTTGGCCGGAGATAAATTGTTTCTAAGAGCAATGCTTATCTTGTTTTGTCCCCACCGCTCGGAACTAATGCGAACACCCGAGTCAGACAGACGTTATACGTCTAATCGGGTTTGCAATTTGTTTTGATAGCCATTGATTTGAGGGAGAAAATGGCATTAGAAGCAACCCGTGATCCATTCTACACTTGGACTGGTAGGACCTACGGTTTTGAACTTAAGAGCGCCAACAGTAGCCTAATGCTTTATGTACTGTCTGACTCAGATTATCTTTGTAGTTAGTGTTCCATGTTGGTGCATGATGAGAACTATGCCGGAAACTCGTAATAGAGGACGATTACAGACTTTCTGTACAAAAGTAGAGTAGACTGTTTCCGTTATTTGTGGGCTGAGAAAGCTAGGAGCAACGCAAGCCCAAACAGGTTTCCGACTCACTATTTTTTCCAGAGTGCGGATTAAAACCACCTGTTCCCACTTCAAATTCATGGCTTTTACTCCTGTAATTGAGAGTAGCAAATTCTTCACAAAAGTCGCCTTATTGCATGTCTTAGATACCGTCTGTGGGAGCATCGAGATGGCTAATAAGTTGCACTTAATACAGCTATACTTTGGAATGCCAAAAGACCCTTGAACTCTTACAGACACAAAAGACTGCTAATTGAGATTCCGTTTAAAGAGCCGCTTCAGCTATGTCAGCCAACGCTGTTCCTACTTCGCGTTGAACAACACAGCTGCCCTCTTCGTCTTCTGATGTGTGCAGAGAATATCGTGATGCGATATTGGATTCAGTTAGTTTAATTGCACTACTGGAATCCTAATTCCATGTTTTGTTGATGCAGCAGACATCAACTGCCAATGAGCCCAGTTTGAAATCTATAAATGTCTGTTGGCCGGTTTTCATGTGAGTTCTCAGGATGAAGAAGCGCGATTCGGAACTTGAAAAGGTCTGAGAAAATATGACTTACCTAAATGAAAATCCATTACGACACCTGCATCTATGATGTTTGTTGTCAGTGTGATAATGAGTCTCCATTGCCTTTTCTGCCGAGATCTCAACTCAAACAAGCCCTCATTCAGGGGGATCAAAATAAGAGACGCGCAAATCATGACACAATATCAGGCTGCACTGTAACTGAAGCGATATAATAGAGAACCAGCAGTTGGTAGAGCTATCTACCGTCATCAAAAAATGTTCTTCATCAAGCCGTAGCAGTGGCGGCATGACATTAGCAATATTAGCAGTGATGGTCCTAGAAACAGCATCACTATTGGTAGCAGTATGGTGCAATAAAGCGATAGTCTTCCCGATGGGAAGAGTAATAGGCCAGAAACTCCATGTGAGTCACGGAAGAATGTCTGGGAGAAGGCCTTCTAGTCTAATTTGCTACAAAAGAAAAGGATAAGCATCCAGCCGCTTAAACTGAGTGCAGAAATCGCCAACAGCCTCGGCATACGTAAGCTAAAATTTTACTTAGTTTTTTAATCGATAAAGTTAACTAGCATTATTACACAAGTCCCTCGTCAGGGGGTATAAGAAAGCAATCTGTGCAGCGAAAACAGCGTCCGGCGGGAAAAGAAGCCGCCGTGGTATGCATAATTTCGCAAATAATATATAGTTAAGAACTGAGTGGTTTTGTTAACTTAATTCATTTTACAGCTTTTGGTATTGCGATTCATTGGAAATAGAAAAACTCAGGAGCAGACCGAAGCCATGTCCTACACTATGTATTACACAAAATCTGCTTTGGTTGCACCCTCGTACTACACAGGCCACAGGATTCCATGAACTGCGGTTCCCACATTTTATGAGCGTCCCATAACCTTATTTCGATTCAACGTGGATAGATATGAAGAACCATACGGTGTTCACTTAGGCTGTCATCCTCAACTGCTGCTTGAGACTTGTTATCTTGATGGCTACCAGAAAAAGCATCATTTCGTGCATGTCAATGGCATTCTTTAGAAATTAGCAGTCCAGATAAGGCAACTTTCACTTATTACTGAATGTAAACAGTGAAGTGAATGCACAGTATCCGAAAATACGCTTCGAGACCATTTTTTTAAAACATTGTGAGACAACATCCAGTAACGAAATACAAATAGATCCATTTGCGGTCAATTTATGTCCAGTCGCATTTGGACATCACATCAAGGTAACTGATGAAATCAACGTCCCATTCCTCCTCATCTGCACGATGGCTCAGGATAATTCTAAAGTGCTTCCGCGTTATACACTTTTTAAAGGATACGTTAGTTTTACCAGATGCATTGATACTTTAGTTCAAGTTTCATGACCAGTCAGTTTACAACATAAAACATTGCTGCGGAAAAGGAAGGAGGAGAACGATCACAGTAAGGCACCATATTGACTGTGCAGTCTGTTTATTGGATAGGCAATTTATTCTCAAAACCGTATGCGCCGAATGTTCGTGGAAAAAACGGGAACAGAATCATGTCTAGCACAACACGGTTGGTGCTCAGTTTTTAAGCGAGAAACGTGAAAAGTGTGAGTAGTTACAGTAAATCACGATTTTGACGATTCGGTCTCAGCCGCCAAAAGCTCATACAAGGGTTTTGAGTTAAGCCCTTCACGAAGTGTGATCACTAATACGGTGGAATTGTTAAGGGGAAATCAAAAAACAGCTCAAACTAATCTTATGGACACAGTGGAAAGGCATTTGCATGAATGAAAGACATGTCAATATTGGAAGCGTTAATTTTCCATGGACTCAAAAATGCGTTGATATGAAAGGTGGCGTGATCGAGCGGCCTCCCATAAAAACGCACCATCCAGCGTTGGTGACGTGATGGTGCTCCAGTCCCGCATGTTATAGGGAGCAGTCAGAGAAGCATTCATGACTAACAAGTTTGCTGTTGATATCTGGCTGCAGCTATGTCTATTTTTAGTCGAGGCACAAATCCAGTAAGCTGTCAAATAACTGTTGATAAATATCAAACATCATTAGTCCATATGTGTGGCAAGATTGCACTCAAGCTAGAATGACGCCTTGTCTCTTAACTACTGAGTATGCGGTAAATCCTTATTATTTATTCTGCCTTAAACTGATCTATCAAATTAGGTACCTTGGAGAGAGACTAACATCACCTCGTAAATCTATAGGTTTAGGCAGAAAATCTCAAACAGGCCACTGTAGCTATAGTAAAGAATTCAAAATCCAGTAGAGCAGACCAACAAAATTGTTTTGCTTGATTATTTGGTGAATACTCCATGAATAACACAAAACAGTGTGAACCACTCTTGAAGAACCAGTCAAGTTTGGTAAGTTGTAGATCGCATTCTTTTGCTCCTGTACCTTGGATAAGAAATAAACGGAACATACTCCCATACCTGAACTAATAAGTCAGCTGCTTTTCTTGCATTTTCCGCCGTTACACTCTGTTGATTCAAAAGTAACAGTTACAGCCTGGCCTCCAGACGACCGTAATTGACAAAAAATACCTTCGGGGAGATTTTCCAAACAGTTAGGTTAAATTAGGATCAGAAATTTCGGGAACATATCGGGAGCTTGGAACACTATGTGAAGCGTTTGTAGTCAGCGAGCGTTGCAATGTCACTAATAACTGAAAGTTATTGACAGCATAAAGCCACTCGAATTTCGTGGTTTTTTCCGTAATACATTTTTATTTCCTTTGAAAGCGCATTGTTATCATAAAAAGCAAACATTCAGCTAGTATGTTAGCCTTCTTATTATTCTGATTCAATCCGATGTGAGACAGCTCTCTTTACACCTGAGTGGGAATTAGTTTAAAAGTATGGCACACAGAACTTCTAACGCTATTGGCGCAACCCATCTCTGAGTATAAGCAGTAATGGAACGAAAATTATAAAGAAATATAAACCCAGTATCATTATTCTCCCAGCTGGTGATTATTTTCACTCCATGAAACCCCTTACTGGACACGGTCTGCATTCTGAAAAGATTTAGACGACTTGCAGATAAAGGGAATTACAATTGAAATTACTATGGTTAGTCCTTTTAATTCACCAGATTAAAGACCATATTAACATTTTTTATAGTCTATTTTTCCGCTGATTTAGCGCTTTCGCTAAAACCATGTGTGCGCCACTAAACAAGGTCTGGTTGGAGTTGAATCCTGTAGACCTTTCAAAGCATTAATTAACCATGGTTCACCAAGTAAAGAGACCTGAAGTCAACGTGTGGAGTTTTCGGTCCCGGAACAAAAAATCTGGTAAATAAGTCTTACGGACGAGCAGTATGAGGGGTAATTTTTTCTGGTGCTCAAGTTCAATAGGGTAATGTATCTGATTAGCGATCTCTGGAATGCAGCATAATGCGAATCCCAATTGTATTAAGAAGATCCGTGTATGTGAACTTTACTACTCCAACGAAAGACTTCAAGTGCTTCTGCGAAAAACGAAGGAATTAGCACTTCCTTGTCGTTGATCTGAGCTGAAAGCCGAGATTCACACAGAATACGACATGAATGACTTGGAATTCTCCCTAACCTGTTTTGTTGCATATTTCAAGGCCGATTCGTCTCCAAGCTGTTTATCTAATCTATCCTGTGGAAAGATTGCAGATAAGCAGCTGTGAATATCCTCGGTGATAAAAGCAGGGATTTTGATATAAGCTATGGTTAATTCACTTGTGGTAATCAATTTGCAATGCGTATTCCACAGTGCAGATTTCTGACTCCAGAGAGTCTGGAGGCGTGCACTCGTATAGCCCAAGTTTGACCTGAAGTTGAGGGTCGATAAGCTTGATAAAGTAACTATACCCTAAGTACCTACATGGTGATAATATTCTGTGCCAGATGATTCACTTTCTCTATTGATCTTGGTGTATCATCTTTGAACTCACCATTAGGAAACCGTGGAGGAATCGCATAGCCATTTCATCCTTGTTAGCAGTCAGCAGTAGTGCATACTCACTGCGCCCGAACTAGGACGACTGATCGATCGCTTAGCCAGTACGCTACGGAACGGGCTGCTAACGGTTTGCTGGACTTCGCCACACGATATGACAGCCATGGGTTGTTGGCACATAGTAAGCGACTCCTTTCGATAGACGATTTATCTTCTGTGGTGAGCTCAGCGCTGATACCATATGATGACTAAATTCCTAAATCACGCAATGTCCTACTATTAAAGTAGATATATTTCAAAGTCAAACGATGTATTGCACAACTCACTGTTAGATGTTATACCTCAGCAAAGCTGTTTTGCGCAAGCCAAGCTCTGTCATGTTGTGGCTCGGTCTCACGAAGAGTCACACTGGTAAAATGTGCAGACCTTAAGGCCACTTATTTATCGTCGCTTTTAGTGTATTCAATTCAGTATGTTGCCTTTAATCTTGTGCAAACGCGCCCAGATATTTGATTACCACCTTGAAGCATAGAATAATGGTGAAAATATCAGAGGACACTAATTCAGAAGAACCGTACAGAAGCAAAAACATTTCAAATGCTAGAATGAAGATGATCACAGAGTTGGTCCATATCACCTATGGTTTTTACGCATAACTTTGGGGAATCCTTTTGGATTTCAACCTAGTAAGCCACCTCGATCTTTTTGAACAGTTCTTTTGCCTAGATTTCCAAACGGTTTCGATAAGTCTTAATTTGACCACCGTGACGCACCTTTCAACCATTACATGCCTCATAAAACAATGTATACCAAGGAAATCGATTAACGAGACGCATGTCTCGGTCGCCTTAATCTATCCACTTTCTGCACCTGTTCACTTAACCGAGTTCTATGACCCAGTACCCTACACCTCAGCTTATCGCTCTTCATTAGGTTCCCCTATCAATGTCTAAATCATTGTTCAAATTTCAGTAGTTTTTGTAACTTTTAGGTCCGCAACAGTCATGTTTCTGAGTCTGTGCGCTGAAAGATTTTCCTTGAGTTTTATATTTTGGATACCATAAACAAACAAGAAAAACTACTATTGAACTAGCATATAAAAAGCCAAAGAACTTTCGGAAATTTTTGTTCTTCTCTGATCTTCAGTCAGGTATGTCCACGCGAACACTTCATGTTGGTGGATGAAATTCCCGGTACATACCATGAGAAAATTGTTAGACCTTAAATGTGAACATAAATCCACTTGCACGTAAACTGATTACGCATGAATATTCAGTAACTGGTATGCAAACAATTTTGGTGGTTGAAACGCCAGTTCCTCTATTTTAAAACAATTATAAACCGCCCCCTATCAAATGTATGGAACGTTGCAAAACTTCTAGCTTTCAGGACTAAATTAATCTTCAGACGTCGTTAGCATTAAACTATACATATATCTTATGGTAACCTCTCCCTAATAAAAATACAGTTATTTAGTTCGGAACTGCAAGCTTTGCTTTTTACTTGTGATATTTCGCCCTTTATGGTACAGTCAGATAGTTGCTTATCCTTGTTAGTAACTTATTTACTTCACTGAACTTTCCGCTGTTGGCAGATTTTAGCACAACCCAAGGTTTGATCAGAAAACCCTGAAAGTCAGTCACACCCATTCGAACATTTCTTGGGAAAACTAACTGCAACAGATGACAACAATTCGAAATGAATCCTGCACTACGCCCCTTGAATCTCAGTTATGTGCGACATTCACAAAATCGAAGTGGCCTAGGGTTATTGCCCGAGGTCAGTTCTCTAGACGGTTTCATTAAGAAGCCTACGGCCACATGAATTTCGGGTTCAGTCCGCCAGAGTCACCTGACAATCTTCTACCCTTCGGAACGTATCACGCAACCAGTTCGACCATCTCACCCTATGTATTTAACGCGGTCAAGGGGCACATGACTTTCAATCACGTGACCCGTGGGTTAATGAAAATGGTAGCTCTGAAGTTCAACTTCGTTGACATCATATTGTACTAAAATTACACTGTTTTTCAAAGTTTTCATCCCCTCGTGCGTTATTCTGTTTAATTCCAAATTGCCCTGATGACGCAGTTGGCGAGAGAAGAGGATGAAAATGTCATATGAAAAGATGGGAGTCATTTATTACTGCCCTGGGCAGGCGGGTATATGAGTCTTCCTAATGAAACTAAAAATTACTGTACCACTGTTGATGTAACGTACTGTACAGACTCTAACTCAGTTAGATACATTCAACATAACAACGAAAATAGCCTGGTATAAGACTTAAGTCAGGTTATTCGCTGTTCAGTTCACAAGCCGTCTCCGTATTCCTACTGACCTTCATATCTACCTCTGGCCTGTGACATTGACTAACCTTCCAAACATTGCGAATTAATCTCCCTTACCACAAATCTCGCTTGAATTTTTCCAACTGACCTTGGATCTTAGGACTTCCTGTATACCTGGGGTCATATCTAATCCTCTCTGCTCATTGCTTAGCCACTTTCTGTCAACCAGTGGTTGAGCCTTTAGTGATTTTTGTTAACTGATTCCTTGTATCCATTGTAGACACCTTTAATTTAGGTCTGTCTCATCAAGTGTATGGACCTTTATGCAAACTGTAGTCGTTAAACCTGGATGATTGCCAGTTCGTTATGAGCTGTTTTGTGAACCTGTTTGGTATATACTCAGGCCTTTACTTGAGATCTGTAAAAACTAGTTCTCATTATGTACTGGTTACCACATGTGAGCCTTAAATATCTCATCTACTACACTAAATGCGGAATCAGGCTGCTACTAGTCTTACAAAAACTGGACGGCTGCCCAGCATACTCCGAATAAAATGATCTGGCCGATTAGAGTCTCCTGGTTGAGGTACAGCTAGATCTTCATGCTGAACGATTTAAAAATGAGTAAGAAATCCGTCTGACCTAATTCCATACTGACAGGTTTTATCCGTTTCATGTTTCCCCTTATCACACCTTGCATCCCTTGTGAAGCGTTCATCGATGTGGTGCACTGGACTTGTGAGAACACTAAACAGCAGTATCAAGAGAGAAGGAACTTAGGTTCAAAAGTTAGGGAAAGTTCACCACAACGAAGCCGGACGGATAGTCAGGCTGGCCACCACCCAGTTCAGATAGAATGCCGACAGAAGTTTTAGACATATGTAAAAAAGTTAGAAATTGAACCACTGTGTATCCGCGTGATAATGAGCCCACTCATCACTGTTTAATACCAAAACCGAAATAGTAGTTTTGAAAACTCGTCTGATTTTGTTCCGGTTCACATGAATAGCTACAGAGATCATTGATATCAAATGACTAGTAGCGCATTTCCATGTTTCATTTCTGTTCACTAGGATAGGGGACAAACGCCACTGGTTTTCCGGACCAACCTTTAGATCCACAAAATCTTTATAAAAATTCTGCTTCTTGGTTAGCCACTAAGAAATCACTTAATAACACCTTGGCTTAATAAAATGCAACATTTTCGACTCCAACCTTACTCGCTTCGCCGTACGCAAGATCTAACGCCGTATGTGGTCTATTATTTTGAGCTATGAGGTCACGAAAACCGGTGCGCGTAAAATGAAATACAAATCTTATGATCTTGTGGAAGTCAGCCTTACATTAGGAAGTACTTTGCTGAATAACAGCCTGATACCTGAGAAAAAGCAAGTAGGTTTCCTATGCAAAAATCATACTAACTTCACATATATTGAAAATTTCTTCAAATCCTGTGTGAAAAGTTAGAACTATCTGCGAACATGTCGTCGGAGTTATTTTCATTCCACCTCCTGTGTTAGTTTATTGTCTAGTAAAATGTTTGACTGTCGCCGTGTGATCGGAATCCATTTTGCTTACCAGAGTCATCGTAGTCTAGAGAGCACAGCTCGTTTGACGGGAACCAAACTAGCGCTTTCAGTGCCGTGACCATTTGACCCGGTCTGATTAAGCTAAGTTCAGGCGGTAGATGCCGCTGCACGTACCTAAGTAACCGGCGGAACGGCCTTTAATCTGCACGAAGTGGCCTGTTCATATTGATTTGCGCGCCGAAGTTACGAAGGTTGTTAGCGTAGGTAAAAAATGTGGTAACTTTGTAACGGTTTTAGCAGGCAGTCTTTCTACCCTAAAAATGCCTTTGTGCAATGCAGGTATTACAGCGAAATTCTTGGCTGCTTCGGTAGGGAACCTGACAAGCTCACTTTGTCTAACCGACAAACTTCACAGACTACTTAAAATTAGCGCAGGAAAATAGATCTTTTTTAAAGTTTCTTCTGATATTTCCCCAGAATTTCTTGACCTAATACAACATTCAGTGAAGCAAACATTGCGGATTAAAGTTCTGAAAACATGACAATTGTCATTTCAAAAATAATGGAGCGTAATTCGTGTAGCAGGAAGCAACTAAGCGAAGTTGATTTTAGATCGATGGGGAATTTTGTGATCAACTCGATCACCCGCAGTCTTCTGTGAAAATACCGATGTCGACATTAGAAATGCAGTCAAATCGAATTATGGATCCAAATTCGTAATATATTTCTTTACTTTTGTCTATAATCCACCAAAACTGTTCGATGAAACTATGAAGCATTTGAATTCTAATTAGAAGATTGCATACTCCAGTCTTGCTAGACTTAAACAAAGTTTGGCCTATATTAGTCAAGACTTCTGTATTGGTGAATGAATCCCTAGGGGTTTCCCCATCGGATGCCTCTCCTTTTGGTTAACTTTCAGTTTAATAGCATGTCCAACCTTAACATTCTCTTCTCGGGGTGCTGTAAGTATTCATTCTAATTCGCTTGGCTTGCCGTAGAGATTCCCTTTAAGATTTAACTTACTTTTGGTGTAAAATGTTCTGTTAACATGAAAAGTTGCTCAGACCACTTAGCCATCGAAAGAGAGTTGGGCCAGTAGTAATTCTGGTTATTTGGTCGCTCTTCCCCTAGTAAATAACGAATACACTGGCCTCATGTGCTAGACTAACCTCTCAAGTTAGCATGGAGTGAAAACAAAACAAAAGAAAAACTAACTAAGCCTTGCCCGGTGCGTCAGATTTTGCATGCCAAAACTGCAAGTGACTTTTTTACTATCCATAGAACCCGGTCCCATCTGCCTACCAAAGATTCAGCATGCGGCTCCAACTGACCAGTTTTCAAGCCAAATTCATCATTACTTTTCTTACAAACTGTTCACTACCCTTGTGATCGACAACATATCCCCACGGTAAGTTGATGACCCTTCTGCCCTCCTACTGATCATTCTTCTTCCAAGATCCCTGAGCTTTATCTGCTACTAGATTTCAAATGATTTATCACACCTTAATTCTGTGGAACTTTCACCAGAACTGGAATACTACTCTGCCACAATCACTTACCTCCACAAAAGAGTGACAGCTTCTTGGACATGGAGTTTGTGAAACCGAGTAGAATACGCGCCAAAGAGTGGGGACAGTAAAATTGAAGATCATCGGTCTCCTCAGACTGAAGACGCGTGTGTGTGCTCTGATAGCTAGCTTTTAATTGGTCCGGTGGCTAAATCCTTGTGAGACGTCACGAAGCTAATAATAAGGATTACTTGGCTGACCTCTTCTGCTTTTAAGTTTCATCCTCTTTGCTCCAATGGCTGACCTTTACACTGCTTTCTTTGTGTGCAGACCTCAGGCCATCCAGCTAACCTTCCATTTCCTATGAGCCAAATTGGAGTCCTGACTTCATTTCCGTCTGGTTCAAGGTTTGAACCTCGCGCTTCTCACCTGAAAGACGTGTATGTTATCCTAGTGCCACCAGATCCCGTCAAGGACATTCAGAATAGTGGATCTAAGTTCGTCTATATATCGCTCTTAATCAATGGAACAACATTCGGGAAGGTCTAGTGACCAACAGAGGGCATTCAAAGGGGAATTCGTATAACCATTCGCAGAATTACACTTTCCAAACTATATACCTCCATTCGGTTGTAACACGCCTGATACACAAACCAATGAAAAAGCCGAAGTTATTAGAATTGAAGCTTCCTTTTAAGACTGTAAGCATCCCATTTATCCTCCGTTAATATGTATGTGCATTCTGGTGAACAGATTCATCCATTTATGCTGCAGTTACAATCATTGGAACTCATTATCGTCATCCCAGTGGATAAAATAAAATCCACTGTTCTGCTAAGACATACCTGTTGTATCATCCAGATTTTAACGCGATTTATAAATTATGGTTTGCAATTTATAAGCAATTTTTAAATCTGCCCTTTTAGTTTGGCAGACGAATATTTCTTAATATTCTCGTTGACTGCCTCATCTTAAAGATTTCATCAAAATAGGAGAATGAATTTGAATTTTCTCTTTGATGAATTTTTTCAATTGGCTGCACCTCTACTTCCATCGAGGGCATTGGTGGCCTTCTAAGTTACAATACTCTTTTCCTCTACTGCAATCAGTCAAAATACCTTCGAATTCACAGTCCGTTGGTGTGTCTTTACCGCATCACATGGGGCATGAGAAAGTTCCTCGGTAATTCTTTGGTCGGGTGCTGGTGAACAAAGACCTGGCTGTTGTCGAGCAACCAGTTCTTGAAACAAAGACATGTTGTTTCCATTATTTCTTTTTGATCGCCCTGCAGTCCGCCGATAACGATCTACCTTTTGATCCAATAACCATCTGAATGTGAAGAACATTTTATATAAAAAATCCGAAGGTTATGGTCTTGCGCTACTTCTGCTGGTTCAGCGGTTTTTGTGTTTTATCGGCGTTTGTCCAGTTAATTGCATCTCCAGCGGCCAACTATTTACCGTCGTGGATTGTGGACGTGAACGACGAACGTTCGTAGCCTCTCATCACCGTCCTCCGCATTACTTGGCTGCCTCCAGTTGGCTTTGACTCTCTGCAGAGTGTTTCATCTCACCTTTATGGAATGAATTATGACGATAAATGGTGAAAGAAACATGCTTCAGTTCGTACGACTACTGGTCTATTTTTCCCCTCCGTTGTACAGTGAGTTATTAGACCGAGGTTGACCTCGACATGACTGGTTCACACGTACACGTCAGGCAATGCGTCGTTTCGTTTACAATTTATTTTTTCTGCTTCATACAATTCCTACGTGGATGTCATGATCATCAAGGATTTGGCGGGATCCAGTGTTAGGAGTTTTAGTAAAATAATGTTGGCTCATAAAAGATAATACCCATTTTGGTCTCCATAGTCATGTTATTGTAGAAATCCCCAGATGAATGTGAAAATGAACATTCCGTTACAGAAGGCTTGTCGTCAGTTTGACAGTGAAGAATGATGAGATGTCAAAAGCACTTCGCTGTTGATCTTGTCACCAGAACATCTGGTCCCACAGAGTAACTTGCCAAATTCTCGGCTAAGCACGCCTCAGTCTTCAATCAATCGTTGTTGACAAGACACGTGAAAATGGATTCAGCCTGCTTCAATTGGTGTCGAATAAAGAATTAAAAAAAGAAATTTCACATTAGACAGCGTTAAAGGTTAGATATTATTGGTTCGTATTTTAGTATACCCAAATGTTATGGGCTTCTGTAATAAGCAGTTCAATGTTGGCATAGTATATTAATTCAAGGCAAGAGAATGATAAGCTAAATCACGGCAAATCTGCCAGCAATAGAAAGGAGAGTAAAATTTGTCTGACCCAACAGACTCCCGGTGAACGACTAAACACCCGGTCTTAGTGGTCGACCGGATGTAGCTAAGCAGTGAATTCAGATGTTCTTTCGATCTTCAGGGCTTGAAAGGAAACTCATTTGATTTGACTATCGAACATCAACTTTCCAGTAGACCTTTAGCACGGCTCCTTTAAGCGAAAAGACTTTAAAAAATAACCAAAAATAGCAGTTATGCATAGCCACCAGCTATTCGGTTTTTGGACCGAATCAATTTGAAATGACTTAAGTTATTTGGAAAGCTTTTTGAATTGGTTTTAATCAGCTTCTACAAATTTCTATCCGGACAGGGTGAATGTAACTGGTTGGCTATACGTCGCCGACTGTGTGACAGTTGACGTTGACTGATACACTTACTGGACTTCGGCTCATGAGTTTTCTCTCCACCTTTCACGTTTTGGTTCAGGACGCTTGCGAACTCCTCTCGGAGGAGCCCTGACCCCGCGCACGTTGCGTGAATGGCAAAGAATTTCTCGTGAATTGATTCACTACATAAGATAATTTAGTAAGTCGGCATTGAGAATAAAGACGGCTGTACCATAATTTTATCTGATTTTTGTTAAGAGGCGCTAGCTTTGCGCAATTTCCGAATCATCCATTGGCATGATGTGAATTGTGATCCCTGATAATTTCTGGCACTCAAAACACTTATAACTTTCGGTTGCAGCTTAGCAAAATTTCTTCAACCGGAAAGTCAGTAAACTCGTTAACTGCAGAGGAATTTTCGATCTGAAGCTGTGAATCGTGTATTACAATAGCAACTAATCGACTTTGAACTGAGCCTACTTTTCCCTTGCCTTGTCTTAAGTTGCTCGTTGACCGTCAGTCTAGGAACGGTCTATGTATCCACTTGATACACTGCATCTGGGCATGTGGTCTGTGGATCGAACTCACTGCATGTTACTTATAGGCCAGTAATGAAAGGATTATTTATCAATATCTTGCTCACTTAACGGAATTTCAACGAGCAATCTAATTTTCTAGCCAATAATTACACTGCCGTGTGCTCCAAACGAGGAGTTACTTCATTTCTCCAGTGTCTGAGAACAAAAATCTCTGGTAGATTTGAGAGCAAATAAAAGGGCCCGCAGCTCTCTTTTCCCACTATATATATATATATATTTACTTTCGCTAAATAATAAACCGGTTACTATGGGCCCACATGAAGATACAAATGTAATTGGATCCAAGGAGTGTATTGGTATGGTTAGTAGGTTATTTTGCATAAAGCTAGCCGCCAAGGTGGGTAGCCTATCACTATTTGTTTATACTTAGGCAATTTACCAGCATTGAGAACACGCTTTGTTTGTCCATCTATGTGTGCTCTCATTCACATGCGCGCTGATCTTTTATGGTATAGGCTATGTTGTCGGTTTATTTCTACCGGGAGCAAAGGTCACTCTATCCACCTGTGCGGACTGTCTTCAATTATGCACTGGTCCTCGATATTTTGTTTAATTCACACTGACAAGTGAACATGCGATCAGTGAATGATAACCTCCGAGGACGATGCGTGCATGAATGCTTATTTATGTACGTGCACATCTTTGCCGGAACTTGTGCAAGACACGGGGAGTGTGAAACTGCTCTTGTATCTAAGTTGATGCGTCCCCAAACCACCGGATGTTCACGAACGAGATAAGCCGCTGTAATAAAAACAGCAACGGATTTTAACGAACAAAACAGATCGTATTCGAGGGTTACAGGTGGTACGAATAGGCGGATTAGCAAATCATGTCAAACTTGACAAATTCTACCGCTCAAACACATCACGAGATCAACCATGTCGAACATTCTGCGTTTTGAGCGTTCGGAAAACATCAGCTAACCAGAGGATACCTACAGTTTAGAGCAGACCAGTATTGTCTAGTGGAAGGTTTACTGAGAAATATTTTGGTTGTAAATATCATCGAGTAACTCATCAGGCTCTGTTAGTCGAAAATTCTCGACTCGAATCGACATGATAGCATTTAAATAAAGGTGGCCCGTCCAGTGGAAGATCATAACTGGAAACGATTTGTTTTTTTAAGTGAAGCTGATTGCACTCATGCATGCAACGATTCCGAATCTGCATGCTTATTGATGTGCGAAGCTTTCCATTGTCCGTGGCCACTGATTCAACAATAATCATGTTCCCAGTAGGTTAATGATCACAAAAAAATGCGGAAGCTGCATTCAAATTAAATCAGCGATCAGCAGCCAATAAGTGCGCGAAAAGGGATCAGGCGATCAAGTATGCTGTTGTTTTGATGATCCAGAGTCACGGACGAGGTTAATTGGCTGAAGTGGATAACAGCTTTTCGACGGCTGAGTTTTTACCGAGCCGGTGTGAATGATAGGCAATGGCCTATCAATCACCAGTGAATGTAAGGAGTATTGTATGGCAAGCCAATCGAATCACGGACCACACGTCCTGTCCGCACAGAGATATAGGAAATGTGGGCCTATCACTGGCTAATGTTAAAATGGTACCTGCCTTTGGGTTGATAGGGTGATCATTGACCCCTGCTAACGACATTGTTTCAAAATTTTCGACTCCTTGAGACTGTTCAAAGCTGTTCTTCAAAGTGACTGATGGAGGTTTGTACTCACCTTCTGTCAGTGCTCAGTTCGTGGTCTGATAAACGAGGTGCCAGTGAATTCGCATGCGGATTTTTCTTCAAAAACCGGTAATGTTTGCATTCTTCTCATGCGCAAATCATACCATCTCGCTTTCCAACCACAAATTCTAATTTCAACTCAACTCTCTAGTATCATAATAAAGTATACCAGGCACTTTCCCTTCTATGGGTATGAAATAACAACTGACGGTACATTGATGTGGGGCTCGGAAGTTTACGAACATAATTGATCAGCATAAGCTGATTTTTTCTCTGTCAATAGCGACAGACAGCCTAGTGATTCATTTCTTTTGTGGATAAAAATGTGTGTAGGTGAGTTAACTGAATGAATTGAAATTGTGATACTAAGCCAATGTCGGTAAACTGGTATACAGAGCGATAAAAAGAGATATAATATCCTAGCCTCCTCATGAAACCCAGTAACGAGATACTCTGGTTGACAGTACCGTCAGCTACTGTATTCAAGTAGTTCTAAATACCTGGTTATTGTCTAGCCGCCTTCTAAAAACGACTGCAATGTTCCACTTAAAATCTACTTGATCATGTATCGGTAAGGAATGGTCTCACTGCGGTAACTGTTCTTGGTCTGAAATCGGTCATTCACATTAAACGAAATGAGTGTATGCACGCTGAGCTTAACAATCACTCGTTTCAAAAGGCCCTATTAGGTAACTAAGACCTGACTACACTACTATACTGGAAGAACGTGCACATCAAACAAAAACCAGAACAATAAAGTTTTTCGATAAACAGATTTTGCGATCTGTTTGCTCAGCTTAGTGAATAAGAAGAAAATCTTACAATCAAACAATTATGTCCACATTCTCATTTGAAAAATATTACAGCGACCTCAGTATGCTCGTACACACAGTATGTATACTTGAAACAGGAAAACCAAGTGAGCAACATCAGTAGCTCCATTGTGACCACTACGGAATGTTGACCGAAGGCGAATTATTCGTTATCGAGGACGTTCAAATGGCTAACCTCATTATTTGTGTACCATAGGCATTGATGGATTATTTGTAGGCCATCCAAGTGCGTACTCCTCCTTTCGGCAGATGAATTTTTCGCGACGAGCTCTTTTGGAAGACCCTTATGTTTCCCATCGGCCTAAGTCATGCTTATAGAGTGAATTACCGGTCATGATAATTCGTAATCTTCTCATAATGCATAATAAAACTGCGCAAAATTATTCATCCCTAAAGTACGATGCATGGTTCAGTGACACACCCACCGTTGGTTTTCTTTCGTCTTAAATGGCCTGGAAGCCACCGAACCAACTTGCCACTCTTCTATTACTGATCAACTCCGGGAATGAGATTCCGATTGGTGGACGAATGATACAGAATACAGCGGCAACGTTCCATCTTGTCGAAAATCCCTGGCAGATCACATCCACCATCACGACCCATTACCACTTTCAGCAATACGGACAGTATCTGATATTTGTATTACTATCATAAACAATGTCATTTTTTCATTATCATCGTGATTTCTTAAAGAACTTCAAATAACCTTAAGCATGGAATGCCGAACCGTCCATTCATAAAGCAGTAGACGTCAGGAACCAATTTGGGCCAGTTATATATAGTTCCACCCAGGATGTCTCTAGGTGACCTCACTAAGAGTACCAGTTGTCAGATGTTATTAAAAAGACGGCTTTATCAAACAGACACATATTAATCACCCGTTGTTGGTCTTTTTGGCCAATCAAACCTCAGAATAATCAAGGTGTTCATTAGCATCTTTCTATGACTCTTGCTACAGCACTCTTGGCACTCTAGGAGCATTGCCAATTTTCGTTTTAGACAACAACCAAGTGGTTAGATTCAAGACCCCAAAAGCGTACTGAGCTCCGAACATAAAATTGACACCAAATAAACCGCACAAGCATCCCGAATGACCAGACCTGATCCGCTGAATGGAGTTTACTGAACAAGCAGAGAGTAAGATTTTAGCAATACAAAAGTAACGAGTCTTTACTACGACAAAGATAACTATACGATATCGCCAAGGACCGACCACAAGAGTCTTTTTAACTGTAGTGTAGTACGAACACGATCTGATGTAGTATTGCCAATGAAGTGGTGACAGATTACGACATGATTGAACGGTTGGTAAAAAGCACAACAGAACAAACGAGCTGCCGTTAGGTGATCGGCGACTATTCATAATGAAAACAAGGTGCATGAGGTCGGCTTGAACCAATCAGGGTCCGCGATCGATTAGAATAGTAACTAAACTTGATTTGTGAGTCAGGTAATGGCTGTGAAATACCAGTGAGATCAATGGAGGTGCAAAAGCTCGGACATACCTCCACAAATCTTATAAATACGCTTCTTTATTGACAAAAGCCATTTTCGCTGCTGCACGGAATTTGGTGTTCACCCTAGACCTATTGGGAACGGATGAGCGTTGACAGCGTCGATGGACGATGGCCGGAGTCTTTGATAGACAAAACGATTTTTAAATGACTTTTTTTGTGTGATTCAATGAAGATGTTAAGAACTCATTGATTTATTATCTGTCCTAGGTGAACAAGCATCAAGCTGTAAACTTTAGTTTTTTTCAGCCTGCGAGGCTAATGCAAAAGGGAGGAGGTAATGTAGCGAGTGAGTGATATGAAACTGGTTCACACTTAACCGATTCTATGATAGTCACATTTATGTCCCGCTGCTAACTTACCTACTTCATTTTTTAACATCCGTTACAAAAACAACTCGTGCCGAATGTCTTTTTTTATTCGTATACTCTATAGCATTGCACATTTGCCTTGTGAAGATGATAATATTGTTGTACGCAAAGTCGAGATAGCATGCTCGGCATTTCGCATCATTCTACTTCTCTTCCATTAATTCAATTATCGGTCAGGATAAAAGACTAAAAGGAAACTGGAAATTCACGTGACAATGGCACAGCTTAGTTAGAAGGTAATAAATTAGCTGGTAGCATTAACACGTGGTTGTTTCTGTTTAGGTATGACCGATTTAGGAATTCATTTGGATCCCATAATCGCCAGCGAATGGATTGAATACAACGGATGTATTGATTACCTAATATGATTTTCGTACTCGGTGTTACTCTGGACAGAGAATGGAGACAGACTGCGTTCTTCGCATAGAACTAATTGGTTACCCTATCCGCAATATGATGAGAAAAATCATAGTAATCCATTAGCCGATGTAAACATTACTTTCTAATCTAAAACTTCAGACGGCATCAATAGCTGTGAAATTGCCTGCAAATTACTTATTCACCGTTATTTTATTTTCAACAGTAAACACTTCTTTCACCTAGCTTAATTCCGCTCTGTGTACAAAAACGGTTGACCCATAACGTGCCTGTCCTAACGTTAACCAATCGGCTTCCGCCAAACATTTCCCTGAAATGTTTGTTGGTTTTACCAAACATACGGGAAAGAAAATGTAGTCCTGAAGGAGCAGATCCGGAACTAGAAGGTCTCAAGAACGATTTGGCATCTTGACCTTGGACGAAATATTATCAATTCGGCTCAATCCTTGGAAGTTTGTCAGCTTTTGTTTCTGATACGGCCCACTATGAAGATAAAACAGGGAGCATTCATCTCAGTTCAGTTGGTAACGGTTGCAGACATGTCATGCTGCTCTGCTTACTTCCACATACGTATACAGTAAGATCATCTCGGTCACACATTGAACACTGTTGAATTTACTGACCATAAAATGACAGAAAACTTCTAGCCTACCGTAAGCGTTTTGACTGTCCTCTTCCTGATGACAACTGGCGTTTCCGGTAAACACATACCTGCCCTCTAAGAATATTGATGATATTTCCCGAAAATTAATTTAGTTAGGTTTAACTGCATTCTGCGAAAATCAACAAATATTCACTGAGTGCACGTCAGCAGAAAACTTGGCCGAAATATATACATATAATAAAATCGTTCGAAATCTTTGAACAATGCTCGCGTTGAGCCTGTTATTTCCACTACTTCATCTGTCACTGCGTATTATTAATAAACGATATTGCAAAAGTGATCCACGTAACCTCGTCAGCTGCCTGAAGTGTGCCGAACGGAACACGGACAAGAAGACGCCAACTTTTCCTTGCAAATTGGCAATTATGATTGCCTTGTCTAAGCCTCGATCGGATTAGGAATGGGCATTCCGCTCAGCCGATCTTATCGACAGTTCGTCCAAACTGGTGGCACGCAGGCATGCACATCACGAACCAGCTGGATCCGATAGTCAGAAGTATTTGGCCACTGATTTCTTCTCAGTCTAATTTGGTGGAATTTGATCCCAAGTGCTGGTTGACATGCTTCACTGCCTTTTTGCTGGCACGCGGTTCATCTCACTGATAACTGAGATCAGGTTTTGTTGCCACATGGACTAAGCAACTGATCAAGTAGACCCTAAGCAATGCAATACTGAGATGGGATACAAATTTTTACAATGTGTAATAAAGGAAGTTTCAGTTTCTTTTACACTTTAGTCTCCACATATTTGATATTTTCTTCTGTTAACATGTTTATCATTCACTGCTAGTGGTAGGTTTTGCACTACTAAAAGCCGAGCAAGCAGAATTCATGTCTTGTTTTGCTTGGACAAGTGGTCGGATGTCCGCAGCTGGGACAGCAAAGTTAACCGACCGTGAGACACTGAATGTTTAAGAGCGAAAAACTGCATACCAGTTGTATCCAAGAGGCAGAAGAATGTTACAGACGGGCTGATTCATCTCCCTCCTATTTGGCATTCATGTGTGATCGGACTTCACATGATTTGACAAAATTTTAGGACGAACCAGTCACACTGTGTTTAATGGATGCAGGATTACCGATTCATGGATAGCATCCAACATGATTAAAACGAATGAGTCACCACAAATGCGTTCACCCAAGCAAGCAGGCTCGTTAGAATATCTTTTCGAACGAAAATTTTGTGCAGACTGAATAACAAGCATTTTAGGTTCATTCCTAATCTACCGAAGATTTGGTGTTTGAATTCAGCAGTGGGGACTATTGGATTGCCGTATCCCGAGTATGATTAAAGCAGTTTGCGCTCCTTTTTGGTTGGTTGTTGACTGACCAACAGATCCAACCCAATCTGCAGCTTGGCTGATGCGGCCGCATCATCTTGTCCTTCTTTCGCTCGACTCCTTGCACCCCGAAAGTAAACAAGTACAGCAAAACAGAAATAAGTGCAGGGTACGCAACCTTAGCTCGCCATTAGTTTGTTATCCTCTGCACATACTTGCGTTTACAATGCTTTGTGCCACACTTTCCGGCATCCCAATTTAACTGATAGTCAGTGGAGTGAAATTCAGTAGACTTGCGTATATCCATTACTTCAGGATTTTTGAACCTCAAATTATCTTGACATTGGTCGCTTGAATTGGAAGAATCACCGGACCTGATTGGACGTGGTCGACTCAAATTTACAAAACAGCGACGTTGGTGTTTGCACAGTGTGGGCTTAGTGTTTATTATTAGTTTATAAAGAACCGAAAAGAACTGTACAAGTGGTCGCTGGATTGTGATTTGTAGAGTCGCTTCGTTTCCGTAACAACTTTATTTGTAAGCAACTTAGCTTATCACTAGCGGCCGACCTCCGGTATACTCCCAGAGGTTCTCATAATAATGTGCCTTTCAGTGTGATTTCAAAACCTCTCTTGTCCATTTCTTTTAGGCACGATTCATTTTTTCACAACTATCCTGTAGTTCAATCCACCTAAATTCATAAGGTTATTTCTCTTTTTGAACTGCTAATGGGTTTTTGTTACGCGAAATCCCTAATAAAGTGCGGTTTATTCCTCCTAAAATGCCAAAATTTGTTTTGTTGCTAAGTATCGGATACCTCTTTCACCCTGTTGGTCCTCACATGGAGCTCGACTCTTGATGGCACTGGTGTTTCCTAGCCACTCGTGCAGTGCAGTTTCCTCCGCAGCTTCCCATCCTGCTGACTGACGACCTTTGCTCAAATTCTAATCTAGATACAATAACTCTTGATCGAAAGATCATTTCGTTGTGCTTTTCTAGTGGTTATTACTTTGATTTTCGTTCTTCATGGCTTGTCTTTGAACCTCTGTTTCCTACATACTCATCCAACCTATCCCACACTTAGTTGGCTGTGTACTATACCTGATATTCTTCCAAGTATATTAAATCAACTTCTGTCTCATGATCGATCTTCTTTCCAGGACTGCAGAATCGTTAAACCTCCACAGCTTACACCTTCAATTTGAATAAGCTTATGTATGCTCTCATCTCAATCGTACTAGCTTGTAGAACCAGTCCGAAAAAAGATTATGCGCGGCAACTTGCCAACTATTCCGCTTGCGCTGTCAAGGAACAGTAAGTTCTCGCATGGAATACATGAACAGTTATTTGTACGAATTTCCCTGTCCCATAACTAGCTTCATCCGTGCTTGTTATATGCCATGGCAATCGTTGACCAGATTTAAAAAAGTATTCGATTAACAAGTAAACTTTTAGTTTAGTAGTAGGAGATTGAATGTTCTCATGGAATAATTCACCATGTGATATCATCGCTCAACTCACCATAAACAAACCATCGAAGCACTGTACAGCTGTTCCATCCGTGTTAGGAATCATCAGCAGTGCATATCCACCGCGCCCGAACTGGGACAAACGATTCTGAGTCGAACGCCTTAGCCATTACGCTACCGGGCAGGCTCTGAACGGCTTGTTGAACTTTACCACATGATGTTGCACCTACCCGTCACTGATTTGCACGGTTACTGTCCGTTAGCTCACAACAATCGACCCCTACTGATAGATGACTTCTCTGCAGGTAGCCTAAGTACGACGAACGCTTTGGATATCACCTACAGAGCTTGATTACTTGATACATTTTAGTAGTAGGAGATTGAATGTTTTCATGAAATAATTCACCATGTCATATCATCGCTCAACTCACCATGATTCTTAACGAGGATGATACAGCTGTACATTGTTTCCATGGTTTTTTTATGATGAGTTGAGTGATGATATCACATGGTGAATTATTTCATGAAATCTTTTATTTCTCGTGGAAGTCCTTCTGCTTTCGGACTAGACGTGTCGTAATTTCATTTGGGAATAGCCACACAACTATAAGCGAAATAAAAGCTTTCGACGGTGTTTTTGACAACGTCGAGTAAAACCTCCCCGATGAGTAAATGATTTGTTTGCTCTTGATCAGACTTTGTAAAAGTCAAGTAGGTAGATCAGTTCAGTCGCTAACTTCGTGTAGGTTTTTGATTACCATTTAACCAAAGGAAGGAAATGAGCGAGGATCGAAATGGACGCAATAAAGCAACAGGTAAATGATGGTGTAGACGGAGTTCGGACGGCAGAAAATCAACGAAACGCATCTCTAACCACATCACCCAATGTTTTCATTCATACTATCTCAGAATTCAATGAACCTTGCCTCGGAAGTCCGGCTCCTAGTCAGTGCAATCCAATGGATAGGTTTTCATACACCGTGGCCCATAATGTCAAACCACTTCCTAGACACCGTCGACTTCGAAAACTATTCGCAGCAAATTCACTGCCGGCTTTAATTATTGTTTCGGGCCACAATATCATGCACTCTTTCCCCATGTTGTTGATGTGACTTCGCCGCTATGATTAAAAACTGCGAAGACCGATAGCCTGAGTGCGTCTCCCTTTTGTAATAGTTACTTTTCCAAAACGTATGGTAAGACTGATCTAACCGCAGGTTTGTGCTGATTTTAGTTGCATAATTGAATATCACATCGACTCCGCCAGTAACTAAACAAAGCATTCTTAGGGGGGATTCCAATATCTCGACATGAGACCGATGGCGCACATGTACCGATCCTATAAGTCAGCGTACGGAAGATATTCCTTTGGGCAAACACTTGAACGGTCGTGCAAGATGGTTTCATTAGTGACACATGAAAAAGCCATCATTGGCCGAGAAAATCACTCGACTGATTGTAAAACGGTGATGAATTCCGCCATGAAAATAGAATTAGCCTACATTATTTCAAATTCTGTTGAATAGTTCAAAAAATCCTTAGACAGCATACCCCTAATTTCTAAATTATATGCCAATCCACCTAATCTCACTCAGGTTTTTGTTTCAAACATTATTGATTATCGGTCATCCCGGGTCGCCATTCGTGGACTCGGGGTTCCCAGTTGGTTGGTTGAAAAGTGTCAAGATTATGGAATACGTTTGAAAAATTCATCAAAAGAGAAAAAGTGAAGCAGGGAATTCTTCACTATTTCACCTACTACTGCGAGCACTTAAGTGCGCGTTTAAGCGTTTCTTTATGTTTATCTGTGGTGCTCCCGAATCGTCAGTTCTGCACATCATGGTTTTCCATTGCAGTTCATATGCACACGAATTTCTCCAGAAATTCTTATGTTGTCACATTTTATATGATTTCCACTTCTCTTCGTTAAAAGAACTGATGACCGTGTGCCTGCTATTTTGAAATATTTTTTAAAGATGACTTCATTATAATCCGCAAGACCAAAACTCTGGGAAATTATCGAACTCATCAAATACACGCTAGAGGATGAAACTCTATTACAGCAGGTTCACAGTGGATGAACGGCCTGAGAATTCACTCAAATCACAACTTTTCCTTCTTCTTTCCAAGAAATTTGCATTGAGAAAGACTACCCACGGTAGTCGAAACGTTGGCGCATTACATCTACCAACAACGCTGTAATTAATATTATATGACTCACAATTAAAACCAATACATGGCGCATCGATTTTTCGATACACTCCTTACAACATAAAGCTGTTATATCTTCTCCACTCAAACAATGTGAGTGTTAACCCAACCAAGTAAGTACACATTAGCCCAACCCCAGTAACGTAATTTGCACAAAAGACAGCACCAACTGATTTCCTCCTAAGGTGGATAACGTAACTTAAAAACTGTGCGCGCGCTTGGTTTTATAATCTCAGGTCGGGCCACTCGTAGGTACGCGGATATCATTAGATTATCTGACAACAGTTCCAACAACTTGTGTCAAGGATGAGCGCATATGCGCACTCTTTTGAATTCGTGAAACGACAAGACTGTTTTGTCTTTGTTACAGCAGTCATGTGGTGTTTGGATTGAAGATCGAATCATCATATAAATGGTATTGCCAAAATAAGATTGGTGCTGATTAACACCATTCTTTTGCATACATTAGCGGTCAAGTAAAAGGAACCATACAATTGTTCTTCCGAAAATAGGAAAATCCCGGAATTCATGAACTTTCTACACAAATTTTACATGAACCTCATAAAGACAAGTAAAACCTGTCACCGATCGAATAGTAGTCCTAATTCGGTGGTACTGGGTGCAAACATGGGTGAACCTCCCGGGTGCAACTGCAGCGGTAGACGGTCGTTTGAAATAGCTCGGATTTCGCGATTTATTACTCCTGAGTAGTGTGATATGCTTTCAAACACTATTCGTTGAAAAAAGAATAACCAAGCCCAAAATTTAGAATTAGCCCACCGATTGACGGAAGGCATTTCGAGAGCATTTGGTAAGCCATATTCCAAATGGCATATGGAGTCCAAAGGACTGAACACATCGAACGATTGCAGATCTACTCTGACCAGAAGCGACGCTAAAGGTGAACATTTCAAATCCAACAAAGTTTGGTTATTTTCGAATGCCTTTACTGTATCAGTGCGGCCAAGGTATATACACCACAACCTACAAAGTCTTCGGTACAATATGGAGAACCGAGAACCACGTTAAGTAACTGAACCGGTACTGTTTCAAGCGGTAGTGAGCGACCTTTTGTGAATGGCCACAGGGTTGAACGTTGGAAATCCAAAATGGTTAGTTTACGATCAAGCCGATCGACGTACTCTGAATTCTTTTGCACTGCTGAAGGGAAATCCAGATTACAGTCGCCTTTACGAAGAAAGTAATCGAATGAAGGATTACCACTAGTACATGCTTGTCATCGGTTACTTACATAATACGACGGAAAACGAAGCAGGAAGGAACTGCTGGGTTTTATGCGTTACCTGAGGACTCCACAAAACGACATGCCCACTTCAGTCAAACACCACCTCTTATCCGTGGAAGATGGAAAACATCGCCAGTCTATCGAAAGTGTTCTTATACCTAAATCTCCCAAACCAGTAGAACGCATTCATCGTGTTTAGATCTATGTGCTTACCTCGAATGGTGCAGTTTCTACTGGCAGGTGTCAAATAAAGGGAAATGCATGACTTCTGGTCGCATTCACTAACGTGTTTATTGAAATGGAAGGCAGGGAGAGGTTGTATCGCGATCATCCAATGGAATGATCCCAAAAGGCGATTAGAAGAGGTCAAACAGTTTGCGGGTCAGAAAACTATTCATGATTAAAATCAGTCTTTTAAGATTCTTTCACTCCAACAAGACACTTCGGACTGAAAACATAGTATTTTGGTTTAAGATGAGAAACATCAGTACCCGGGAAGTGGAACTATAAGAATTGAACATGGACGTTCAAAGGATGGAAGTCGGTGTCTAAATAATCGAAAAATCTCTTAGCACAAAGCAGTGCGAATCGCAGATCAACACGAGTACACAATGTAGCTGCTGGATCAAACTCCCATCTTGAGGACCACCGACTATTGCATCAGGAATGTATTCCATTGGAAGAGAGAAGTCACAGCTAAACCGATACAGAATCGCTGCAGAAATATTACGTTTACTTGCTGTCCAACTCTAACACGTGCACAGTCTGCGTGCATGCAATTATAAAACATTGCGGATATACGAGACCCTGCCTGCAATTGGAACCTCCTTATTACCAGACAGCTGAAATTTAGATTACTTTGTGCAAACAACAGTGCCAAGCAAATCAACGAACCCCAGTTCTCTCCAAAAAGAACGGTGACATATTGGATGTGCATGGGTGAATCTCTGTCCTAGCAAAAATATGCACACATCTAAATAGTCGGGCCGCATTATCTTCGCTTTAATTAGTATAACTTAGTGTCTTTTATGACATTCCTGAACCATGAGGGCAGTGGAGGGTACATGTCCGATAGCTAATAGGGCCTACCACACGGGGGGAGACCGGCAACCATGACTTCAGAACTTAGAGTTCTCACTCTAAGATAGAACCACCTAAGACCTCAACAGGCTAGTTGTGGCAACGAGCCGGACGACAGCTAGCTGCCGCCTACCACTGGCAGATCTGGAATTCGAACCTCTGACCCTTTCGGTGACAGGCTCTTAACCCACTTTAACAACTAGCTAGTTTTCGCACAAAACTTCGGTGTATTTGCAAAAGATTTCCCGTTGGGACGAAAAATCCCCGCGGTTGGTGTCACAAAACCACTACCAATCATATGATGACCAATAAGATGGCACTTCAGTCCAGTCAGTAACAATACCACATTAGAGTTCGACCGAACTTAGTAATTTACTTTAGGCTTCTGTAGATACGTATAGGTTTACTGAAACACCAATCGAAAGACTTGATTCCGTGACATTTCTACCTATTTCGTCGATTGCCTTCGGTAGGGCACAGGGGAACTACTAAAGACCGCTAGAGAACGTACCCCGAAACATCTTTATTTTTAGTAATCGGCCGTTCCGAAATTCATTGCTTCTTGTCCGTTTAGCGGTAACGTCTTTCGTGCTACTCCCGCCCTCTCCCCTTCCGTTTCGGCGATGCTATCACTAGAGCGTGCACTGCTTTATCTGCTTCACACCCTGGTGCAAATATTTCTGGTTCTTTTATTGCATTACGAATTACTCAGCTTTACAACAGACTATAGTGGGCCGTAGGCTCTTTTGTATCAGTGAATTCGTTGCCCGAGTATGGTTTGAACGACTATTGCTGTGCCATCCCAAAGGAATTGGAAATCTAAAAAGGGAACATTCTAACCTAGTAATGAAGTTTCCTTCTAAACCCAAAATTCTTGTCTGTAGCTGCGATCACCTTGTCACTGTCGCTTGGCCATAAACGCTATCGTTTAGATCACAACGCTTTTGTTTAGTCTGAACGACAAATTCAATGCCCCAATGCTCACGGTGCACCTCAATCCCCTGTTCCTGTTTCAATTGAGTTCCACACCTTTCGGTTGTATGGCCACTTGTATCCACGCAACGAACTTATTCTGAGTAAAGCTGTCTGATGAACCGCGGACGGTCGGTACCAACTTGCAACCGGACTCGCATAGATGTGTCCAACGTAGGTGTTATTCTATCAGAAAAATACTGATTAACCTTACCAAATGCATGAGACCGCGATTCCCTGATCCGTATCAAGTGGTCGAGAAATCGAAATATTTCGGGAAAGCATTCGGAAGAAAGATCACTGTGCTCGTCTGTTAAATCTGATGCACGCAGTCAAACAGGCCCATTCCCACTCATCGTTATGCCCCTTCTTTCGACCAAGCCAATGTAAACTGCATGCAAGATTACTTAGGGTTAAAATGACTAACAATCACTATGGTCTCTAGTAAGATGGAAACGTGATGCTTCTGTTGCAAAGGAAATCACATCTTTTTTTGTTGACAGTTAATGTGTATATTTTTTTGTAAATCGGATGTTACGCAGATCCGCGTGTAAACAAAAAACCGCTTCTACTTGCAAACGAGTGTTCTGTCAACATTAATACGTTTCTGAGAACTCACCGAGCGCCTGAAATTTAAATGCACGCCGGCAGACACTAAGATATGGTGACTTGTAGGTCGCTCTCAAAGCACACATACACGAGAAGCAAACTCTACAGGAACATCGGAAGTGTGGGAATCGGCCAAGTCTTTATCCTCCGATAACCATTAGAGCACCGATATGAACTATGAAGATAAACGATCATCGCGTTCTCGGATAATCACGTTCACTCCCCATATATCAACAGAACTAAATCAGTATATAGTTTGTTAAGGAACAGAATGTTTTCACAATGTGTATTTGTCCTCAAAGAGTTGCACCGTTGTGCCACAGGCCGGCTACGGGTTTGTGACCAGCTTTTGCCACCCTTCGCCGCCTCCAGTGAAGCACAAGGTTGTTCAACGCCATTCTCTACAATTTCGCCACAACGAGAACTCCACAGAGTGCATTATTTGGCCAAGAAGACCATGAAGTCGAAACTCCCACAGAGAACAAAGTTTTCGATGCGGAATACGCCGACGGTATCGTTCTGATGAGTAACCATGCTACGACAACACACTTTTTAAATCGCTGGACGAGATAAACGATTTGGTTTTTCGAAGTGCAAGGTGCTTTTTTAAGACTGGTGAAAGCCTGTGTCAATATTTTTTGTGATGAGTTCCCGGCGGTCAGTTAGCTACCTTGGAGCTCAACTACGATCGGAGGTGGTATTGGGGGGGAGATCACAACACTAACTGAGAAATGCGCAACACCTTTCTCGAACATGCGACACTTGCGTCGCGGTCATTATATCCGGCTTCCCCTGAAGGGTAAGGTACACATGCTAGGTGAGCTGTAGTGCATTCTAAGGCCACCAGACCTAGCGTTACGCGTTGAAGATGCTCGACGGTTGCCTGCATTTTACAATTGGTGTCTCAAAAACATTCACTGCTCCCCCCTGATAAACAAGCTGGATGAAGAATCACAAACTTCTTCGTCCATGAGGTGCTGATACTGGCCCTCTGATCGACGTCATCGCCCCCATAAACTCCGACACGTTCTGTCTCGTCCTTCCTATTGTCTATCTTTTCACGTTCATTTTGTGCACGACCGGTGCGACAGCCTATCGAATACACAATTTGTGAATCCCAAACAACTCTATTTAGTCCTTAAGGAGTGTTTGTTAATTATTATTCAAGTACTCGTTACAATCTGAAGTCCCTCTTATCACAGAAGCAGCAATTCTGTTCATTGGCAAAGTTTATGTAACATCTTAGCAAGAAATTCAGGAAAAATTACACTGAAATGGGAAACTATAAAGTGGATTAGGGAAACAACAGAGATGAGATGACAAACAAGTCAAATGACATCTACCTTAACTAACCAGCCGTCTGACGTTAGTCTGGGCTATACTAGTCCCGACTTAATATTACAGGGCCACCCAATCACCATTGTCATCATCTGCCATGTCAGACGTGCCACATACAAGTTAAATCAGTTGTAAAGACCCCTTTCGGAATTAAATTTACAGTTCACCAATCCCATTTTATAGTTTCTCGTTCCAACGTGACTTATTCCTGAACTTGATGTTGAAACAGTATATAACTGCCGGAAAATAAAGAAGTTCAGCGCCTTCCAAGACAATATTCATTGGCTCTTTGTCTCCGCAATTGATGCCAAAAAATTTGAATTTATTTTCCTTAGAATGGCAATCAATCTTGTCGATGAGGCAACTAAGCATTACTGCGTAAACCCAATAAAAACTTTGCAGCCCATCTATTGACATCCACAGTGTGCTGCGTTCATCTAATCAAAGACATCGTTGTCTCCTTCTCTCTCTCTACATATATATATATATATATAATATATATATATATATACCGAATGGTTTTCATCAGTTAACTCTATTTGTCGTCTGTTTATCAATGTGTCCTATCAGTGCTACTTAAAAATGATCTGAGTTGACTACATCCGCGTGCCGCTCCATCCGTGGGACCTCTTAGACCTGTGTCGTCGAGCCGAATGAAAGTAAGATTTACGCACAGCTGTTCGGGAAAATTGTGCATTGAAAATCACTGACTATGCAGTTTAACGCACTCATGATAGTCTTCCTAAACACCAGTGGATTCAAAACTTGCTCACATGTCCCTGTCATGACAAATCCTAAGCTATACTGTGTCGCATATTGGCTGTATAATCCTGGAAAAAGGTTCTGGTGACATTCGAACTACTGATAAGTCTCCTCCAATAATAGTGGATTTCTTAGTGTTTTAATGGCCTACATGGCAGTTCTTGAGCTGTTCACTGCATGAATTCACCACTGACGACCAACTGAGCCTAAAAATACTCTAGAATAAAAACAACACTGGAAAAATGAAGATATCCTGTTGATTTTATGGTCGACACAACGAACAGCGCTAACCGAATCTTAAGCAGATTTCAAATGCACATACACAATGCTGGTTAGATGAATATTTTAGAATGTGTCCATGTAAATAAATGTTTTCTAGTGAGCTGAAAAAACAGGCGGATCAAATAACCGAAATTTTCTTCGAGATCAATTCAGCAATATGCGAAAAAGAGCTGTACAAACGTAAAGAGACCAGCAGGCAAATAAATACGATTAATGAATGAATATCACCGCTGGCGCTTCTTCTTCTTCCCCGATGGAGTTCCGTTGCAGGGAGTGAAGACCTTGCTGGCCTGTGGGAACTGATTAACAGAGTGGCTCGCGGACAACGCATCTGCAGCAGGCTTTCCATAAGGGTCCGTAGACATGGATGCAGTAGTGCTGCCTTCATGTGATGGCACTAAAAAATAGCCAAGAACATATTCTGCATACTTCGTAGGAATAAAATTCAAAAAATTCCGGCAAAAAGTTGTTTCTCATAAAAATGAAAGCTTCTTCAATTCAATCCTTTAAATTGAGCTGCACACAACATTCGCCGTGCGACGCGGCAACCACCGGATACACGTACCCAAAACATATCCCATCCAACGTAGGTAATCTAGTCATCACCATCATCATCCTTCAGCGTCAAGCACAAAGGTAAGCCCCACTGACCGCTGTTTTCCCCCCAAGGTTACATACATTTATAAAAAAAGAATATCGAAGGGGAACAGAGAGTGGACCTATGAATGTGGGGAAGGGTAAGATGTTGTTGCAGCCAACACAGGGAACACAGCCCAACCGTAGAAACGAAATTTTTCAATCATTCTGATTCGATTGAAAATCACAACACGATCGCCATTGTTCACGGTTCACTGCCACATCCTTCAGTTTCTCTAGCCAGCAAGTCGACGAGTCTTTCGGACCCCAACCACGAAGGCGTGAGACACCTACTTTACCTAAGTTCGCTGTATATTTTCTCATCCCGCGTTGCCACGTCATCTGTTGACCTCCACAAGGCTTCTTCCATTCCTTGGGAGGAACACAAAATAGGGCACGAAATGGTAGACCAGTGTTCCCCATACGCAACCCGTAACCCAACCAACGTAGATTCTACTAAGTTTCATATGCTGATATAAGGTATTCTGAAACCGTGCACCTGAGTATAGATTTCCTACCGCAAATACTCACCCGTCACTCGTCCAATCCTACCACACTACTGTGTATTGAAATCATCGATTGGTCGAAACTTGTATCCGTACGATATATCCCCACACGAAGTATTCCATTGTCTCGCAACCCGTTAACCCTACAATAGAAATGGAGCGCATCCCGCACTAATTAACAAACACCTCTTCAAACTCCAGTTGAAGTATCGGGCCGGGCCACAAGTGCTTCAGTCCACGCGTATAAACCACCGAGCTTCCTATCGTATACTTGGTCTGCTCATCCTCACGGCCGAGCCGCCATCGTTCGAAACGCAGCTACCAAGGCAGCTTGTCTTGTTGTTTAACGACTAAGGATGACGGTGAAACAGAATTCCGATACCCTAAGTCTTATCTTTGCATTAAAATTCCTGCCAACCACTAACAATTCATGAAGCCTTGCTCTTTCGAACAGGGGTAACGAGGTCATTGAAAAACTCGTCTTTTTTCATGTCAGTGCTGCAGTCTGTTGGAGCGTATAGCCAGAGCTGCCAAATTAATCTTGGCTTAACACCACTATGCTTCGGACGCCCACTGATCCGCTGCAGTATCACGGCGAACACAAGTGTTTTGACTGTGATCCATTCGTAGAAGGGCTTTTCAGCCCTTCTCACTCCAAGATTATTCGGACATCCGGCGTTGGTCACAGTTTGACGTCTGCTTCGCCTCCTGAAGTGTGCAGGAAATATCTTGTCGAGACATTGGCCGCAGTAGTTTATTACTCTACTCGAATCCTGAATTCGTGTTTCACTTCATCCCAGCATGACATAACGAAAAATGAGTCTACTGTCAGAGCCAAAACACGACCTGTGGCAGCGTGCGTTAAAGTTGGCACTTGAAGGAACCTGGAGATTCAGAGACTGGACAGCTTGAGAAAATGGAGTAGCAGATCTGAAAACCACCTTACTACACTACTTGACAATGGGATCCGTTCCGGGTTATCGGGGGTGTGAATCAGTGGGGACACTATGGGTCGGCAAGAAGGGGCAAAGAGATTGGTTTGGAGACAAAGAGACAGTGTTGAATAAACAGGGAGGGAACTCGGAGCAGTAGAATACTTATCCAATATCCATCCACCGCTCGATACATGGGCAGCGCGGTCCCTGTTATCCCGAGCGACTGAACGATCGCAGTATGAATTAATTTGTAGGCGTGTAACTCACTGGGGATAATTGACGTTGGTACTGCTAGGAGCTCCAGCGCGCTTAAGCAGAAGACACGACTTAGGGTTCTAACCAAAGCCTTTGTTCTGACAAGAACCTGACCGCAAGTCACCGGGGCATGGCTGTAGTGAAGCACCATCGACTTTGGATCAATGTATTTTCCCATTCGTTTTTTCTGACTAGCTCCAAACACTCAGATTAACCCTCGACGGAATGGACCAGGAGACTACTTCGTCAGGCCTCCACCATTGACCTTCCAGGCATGATTAGATCTCGACTCGAGATAAGCCATCCTGTAGCAGCTTGTTTGATCAAGCAGGTACGCAGCCGTTCAAACTCACGTCAAGGTGTAGTCTCGTTGTTGACAGCATGTGGCAACGCATGTGAATAAGAAATTGGGACCAGAGCTAAACCACAACGGAAAAAACTTTGAGGCGCGCTGCATCGTCGCAAGGGGCTAATCTTGGGCTACTTCTAATTTGTAGCCTCGGTCGAGGCTAGACTCGATGACTAGGGAAAGCTATTAAGACGCTTAAATTTCCCAAACGTAACTGATTTTCCGGATAGTGCACAATCCCCAAGCAAGGTTCTCATTCTAATGAAGGCAATAATACAATTTTCTCAAGCACTTGTCGTGGAAAAGCAAAATCGATGCTCAGTATACAAAACGCATTTACGACTTGTGAAACTAATTTACATAAATGCCTCCCCATCATTTCTTGACTGTATCACGCTTATCTGAAGGCACCTTTAATAAAGGGAATGAAAACAATATAAATATAATATCGCCCGATGAGTAACTTCAAAGACTTCCATTTGGGAAGCATCTTTGAAATGATTATGGATGTGCCTCAATCTGTATAATATTTACGGAGTCGTGCGTTTAAAAATAAATTTATAAACATCACGTATTCTCAACACAATCACAGTGCCACTAATATACCATTTTAATAACTCAAACTGGAATCACTACGGCCCTCTCCCAGTGCAAAGGAAAGTACATAATTAGCCTGTGCACGTTAGACATATCATAAAAATGATTCAGTCAACGGTTAAATTGATTGTAAAGTGGAGTAATTCTGTGTACCAACCTCAGGTCAGGTTAGGGCTTATGGCCAGCTTTTTGCATCCTCTGTGTCTCCAGTGGAGTACCGGCATGCTGCCTATAGGCACCATCTCTATTCAACTTTTTCATAGAGGATATTCTATAGAAGGCCTTATTTTCTTTTAGACCGTTGTGCTGAGCTCCTCCAAGGAAAAGTTTTTAACTTAAACTATGCCGAATGATATTCGGTCTTGCTGAGTGGCAATGCACAGACAATTCAACGTTGGTTGGACTCGGATTTGGGTTTGATATCTAAGTGTAGACGATGTACTTCGCATCTTCAAAATTCAAGGTGCTTGTTCAAGATTAGCAGGATCCTGTGCCTGCACTAGTTCTTTGTGGTGATCGGTTAGTAGTCAATAGCTTCAGGTACCTCGGGAGCCTGATCACACCTGGTGGAGGTGTTCGGAAGATCACATCAAAAATTTCGAAAGCCAGAAGAGCTTTTGCGAACCTACGGCACTTGTAGCGTTGCCAGGATATTCGGCCTTCCATCAAGGGAAGGGTGTAAAATACCACGGTTCGTAATGTTCTGCCTTACGGTTGCGAGACCTGGCCTACCGGTGCTGAGAATGTCCAACGACTTGCTGTTTTCGACCGCCGATGTCTCTGAAGCACTGCTCATGTCTGGCGGGAACATCGAGTGAGCAATGACGAGGTGGGTCGTCGTGTGTTGGGTGCCGACAGTGGTCCTCTGACTGAGATAATCGCCCTACACCACCTTCGGTGGTTTGGACACGTATTGCGTATGTCTGCATATCGTCTACCTTTTCGTGGTATTTTTCACGTGCTGGGCAAGACCGCAAGAAGCGACGCAACGGTCATGATACCACTTGGCTTAAAGGTATGAAGTTAGTTTCGGTTTTGACCTCGGTTGGTGCTTCGCGCCTTGCTTGTTGTAGCCCAAGAGATGAGGACTGTGGTTGGTCGGATACGCTGAAAGATATGGGTTAGGACTGAAGTAAAAGGCACGAACGCCGTATGGCCTGTTTTAAAAACTTATCCCCTCTTAAAAGTAATCCGGGACCAATCAAAAAATCAAAATGTAAAAGGCGAAAACACCAAAAACCTGTCGGTTCGTTATGTTCCCTTTCTGCAGTTTCACTTACATGTTGCGTTGGCACCATGCTTGTTTTCAAGTCCGTGCTCCATATATATATATATATATATATATATATATATATATATATATATATATATATATATATATATATTGGTGCGCTTAATAATGGCGGATTGCTTCTGGTTGCATCTCTAACTTTATATCTAGTGGAATGACCACCCGAAGTAACTGATTGTCACGGCTTAACACATGATCTCTGACTTCTCCGTTGCTTACTTGGATCTAACACACTTACAGACAACGGACGGCAAGAGGCAATACTAGAAGACGGACTCCCTGCACAATTCAAGTGAAGGAATGCCTATGTTTTGCAGAAGTGTGACAGTACAGAGCGCATGACAACAGCATAAACTGGTTGTTCTAAGCGCAGTCAAAATTCATGACTACACCAGATATTTCAGTCTTGTGAACTATGACATGCGCATCCAGATTTCATCTTCAACAACCCCTCCACCAACGATACAACCACCCAAATAAACAAACCTCCAAACAACTTCCACGCTCGACCAGTGACAGTGAGTGCATGTATGGGAGTCTGTCAATCTCGGATAAAAATTGCATTCAACTGGAGTTCATAACTAACCCGGACGCTTCATTCAGTTGAAGGTAGATTGGACGAAGTTCTCAAACCAGCAAAATTGTCTCATCACAGCAACCTAATCATAAGAGTTCAATGCCAGTATTAGTATGTGCTTTAAGAAACTCCCTCTATCGTCAATTAAAAAAGAACGGAAAAGTCACGGGGACAACAAGAAGTGATGAGTTTTTCATGAGCCCAAACTCTACCAGGGGTCAGATTGAACGTAGCAGAGTATAAAAGCAAACTTTTCTAGAACATCTCTCTTCACCAATCAATACAATAAAGCGACCCGATCGACCAGATCGAAGGCAGACCGTGTCCAAAATCACTAGCACAGTCGATCTTTGGTACAGACGTTGACGCTCTAGTATTTGACAGAACGTGGAGGTTCAGCTAATGCAAAAGCGACCAGATCGAAATTCGACCTGCTCTTCACGCAGCAACGCGTGCAGAGTAGCCTACGAACTATGGTACATAGTAATGGCCTTCAAAATGGCAAAAACCAGGCTTATACCTAAGTACCTGTTACAAATCGTCTGCAGCTCCTTTTCGAAGATAGGAACAACCGTTGACTCTCTCCATGAATATGATATTTCCCCCTTAGCCCAAACCTTTAAGAAAACATAGATTTTGACATTGCATCGCTCCCACTTTTGAAAAGAGGAGGTAAGGCATCAGAGGCAGCTGTTTTGTGTCGTCCCATAGAACCTAATTCGTTACGCATTCCCTCCCTCTAAGTAGTTGTGGTGACAGGCCACTGAATGCTCACCGTCGAAGATAACAGTAGGTGAACCCAGTGGCCAACAGAATTGAAGGTGCCTGATTCAACGCCCCAACCGTCGTTGAATGGCGATGATAAGAGATCTATCTGGACCAACTTAGGTTCAAAAGGGAGATCGATGGTTGAATCGCTTATGCCTGTAATGTTGGGACAGCGACAAGCTTTTTGCTCAAAGCTCCGAGATGGGTAGACAATTTACAAGAAACTAGTGCGTGGTCAGAATCGAAACATACTGGTCAGTTTTCGGTGCTTAGTAACATTTCCATATCATCTATGATTTATCGTTATGTGCGCTGTGGTCAGTCCTCATCTCCGGAGGGCGGGAACCCGGGCACAGTGCGCCTCCGGAATTTGTTATTCATTTACCCAGGATGGTTAGGAAATAAAAGACAGTAGTAACAACCCCGTAGAACCCGTCCTTTTTCTGTGTTTCTTATGCGGCTGCATACCGCTCAATCGCTCTGAGTAATACACTGAGTCCACAAACGAAAAGTGAATCATGAAGAAAGAAAGTGAAGGTCGGTATGGCTGAGCGGGGGAAAATATTTTCCAGCAGTAAATACCCAGTAAATAAGAGACCAACAATAATCCCGGGTTGAAGGCACAGTGCATCATAACGGCCTTCAACCACAAAAAATACGAAAATGCACTTTCAGAAGTTCACAATTACACTCACATTTCGCATTCTCGTTTTGGGAGTGCACAGACTAAAAGTCATATGTGGTTAGTAAAAACGAAAATTAAACTTACTGCGATGGATGTCACCGAGGAGCGCGAAAAAAGTCTATCAGAATCACGAAACTTTCGTACCCTCTTGTCACCAGCAACTCTATTTGGACCCAGAGGATTGGTACCAGAACCCGGATTAGACCCAGCAGACATAAGATAACGATCCCAGCCTTTTATAATGTTCCCATACGGAGCAGTGTCATCCAAATAACTACCTTCAAACAAGTAAATCTGACGTTCTAAATTCGCGAGAGTTTCCTGAAACGTTAAAAAGGCAGAACTTATTGTTTACCGTGAGTGATTTACGCTGTCGAACCAGCTCGTATAGGTCGGCCTTGAGATCCAGAATGCTGGTTTTGGTACTGTTCTGTGTCGGCATTATTCGATTTTCAGCTGAAACCAGGGAGCGCACAAAAATATTCAAAAGTTTATAGAGAGCACCCAGAGTTATAAAGCTATAAGCTACTTCTAGGAATGTCATTTATTGTCGTTTCCCTATCTTGAAATCTGCTCTTCAGATTGTCGATCCTAGTCTTAGATCGTTATCATCCGTTCGCGCTATCTCAAGCGAAAATAACCGGCGTCCACCGGCAAACAAATCCACCCATTAAGTAAACTCATCACAATTATAGGCTGCTTTACCTGCATTACTGCGTCCATGCGCCTGTCATCAGTTCGTCAGTTGTCTGCGTCGCGCTTTGACTGGTCTACCGTGTTCAATGCATTGTATTTCACGTGACTCAGTACATGACGTTTTTTGGCCAATCCAGACCGCTCATCCTGATTGGTTGGCCTAGCTCACGATATGGCCTTTTTTCGCACATTCGTGCCCTTGAACTCGACTCATGCCACGCCTGCGTATTGATCGCAGTTTGTCTGCCACGGTCCAGCGTCGCGTGAACATCGGTAATCAATGAAACAGCTGTTACACTCGGGCGCAATACCAATTACAATGCCATTCCTCCATAAAAAGAATACCAAATGATCGTTGTAAGCTTGACAGTTACTTTAAAAACCTACTCTTACGAAATTTTCTACAGAATTTCCATAGAATATATATATATATATATATATATATATATATATATTGAGAGACGGGAGGTACCGGAAACCCAGCCATATGCCAAACTGAGCGCTTCCATTAAAATAGCTGGTAACAATCGTTATCAAGTCCAAGAAATTTAAGGTAGCGGACCCCGAATAAAGCAAACATTGGTAGCAATCAATCATCAATGAAAATTCGCCGGCATCAAATAGTAACATAAGATAACACGCTGCACCTTCTGCAGTGTTATTTCATTTAAGACAGAAGGGGTGTCGCTTCAGTTCTCGTGATTTTGTTAGCTAGCACAAAAATCCAAACTTATTCTCAGTGAATCCAGCATGCCCCTTGGAACCCCCTCGGTTTAAACCAGTTTCAGTTGACGGTGCTGTGTGCTATTTCGATAAAGCTTCTGCCCACTAATTAAGACATGTCTTAGCGAACGCTCACAGCGTGAGCATAAAAGTGTCTCCAAACAAAACAGGTAGCATTAATCCCCGAATGGAGACCTTGGACATATTTTATCCACTTCCGATATCTCCTGTATGTTCCCCTGAACAACTTCTTCAGCGAACGTTGAACATGTTGAACTTCAAGCATGCAGGTGAAGTGCCCCAGCACGGCAGGACATGTAAAAAAAATCAGACAAAAAACACCTTAAAAACTCCTGCAGATGATCGGGTTTGTGACTTCCCACGCATCTAACTCCACGTACCCAATCTATCTTGCCTCTGCAAGGAGGAAAGGAATGCCCAGTGTTGGAGATGGTTAAAAGCCTAAAATAATTCCATACTGCATCGGTCGTCGTGCGGGATATTCCAGGACCCGCAGCTGCCCATTGTATCGAGGCGGGGTGGATATTGATAAGTAACTTCTACTGCGCTCCGAGTCTCCCTCACCTTTATTCAACCTGTCTCTTCTGTCTCCCAAACGCAATCTCTTGCCCTTCTGCCGGACCCTTGTGGCCCCATAGTGTCCTACTGATACACCCCCGATACCCGTAACGGGGTGCTTGTCAAGTAGTGTAGTAGGCTTGGTTTCAGTCTGCTAACTCACATTTTCTCAAGCCTCGTCAGCTTCTGAATCTCGGTTCCTTCAAAGTGCACACTTTAATGCACGCTGGCCAACAGGCGTGTTTGGCTCTGACAGTAGACTCATTTTCGATTAATGTCTGCTGGGTGAGTGAAACACGAATTCAGGATTCGAGTAGAGTAATACAACTAACTGCGCCCAATGTCTCGACAAGATATTTCCTGCACACTTCAGGAGGCGAAGCAGCTCAAACTGTGAGCCAACGCGGTGTCGGAATAATCTTGAGTGAGAAGGCTGAAACAGCCCTTCTAGAATGGATCACAGTCAACAATCACTTGTGTGCCGTGAGACTGCAGGGATCAGTGGGCGTCCGGAAGCATAGTGGTGTTAAGCGCAGATTATTTGTCAGCTCGGCATACGCTCCAACAGACTGCAGCACTGACATGAAAAAAGACGAGTTTTTCAATGACCTCGTTACTCCTGTTCGAAAGAGCAAAGGCTCTGAAATTGTAGTGGTTGCAGGTAATTTTAATGCACAAGATAAGACCTTAGTGTATCGGAATTCTGTTTCACTGTCATCCTTAGTCGTTAAACGGTAGGGCAAGCTTCGCTGACCGGTGCGTTTTCCCCAAGGTTAGATATTAGTGTTAAACATAATGAAATGTCGCAGGGAGCCAGAGATGGCCTGTGCAAGGGGGAAGCGCGTAAGATGCTGTTTGCAGGCTAAACACGAGGGAACTAGCCTAACTGTAGAAACGAATTTTTCAATCATTCTGATTCGATTGAAAATTAAACAGACACGCATGCACTGTTCATGGTTCACTGCCACTCACCTTCAGTTTCCGTTTCTCTAGCCAGCAAGTCGATCGAGTCTTTCGGACCCCAACCACGAAGGCGTGAAGACACTCTACTTTACCTAAGTTCGCTGTATGTTTCTCATCCCGCGTTGCCACGTCATCTGTTGACCTCCACAATTCGCGCATTCTTCCATCTTGGGCAGCGAAATCAAGAATAGGGCATGACAATGTTCAGACCAGTGTTCCCACATACGCACCCGTAACCCACCACCGTAGAGTCTACTAAGTTTCATGCGCTGATATAAGGTATTCTGAAAGCCGGCACCTAGTATTAGATTCCACTGAACTGAACGCACCTTTCAAGTCCAGAAGGACCACGGTTGTAGGGCGGCGGTGCATGTGGCACGTTTCTAGTATTTGGCGTTTGCTCTTCTGAACAACAGTGACGAGGTTATCGTAAATGATTTCGTCTTTCTCCATATCATTCTGCAGTCTGTTGGAGCGTATGCCGAGCTGACAAATAATCTGCGCTTAACACCACTATGCTTCCGGACCCCATGACTCTTCCCCGCACCTCTACCTTCCCACTGTCCCTGCAGTCTCACGGCACACAAGTGATTGTTGACTGTGATCCATTCTAGAAGGGCTGTTTCAGCCTTCTCACTCAAGATTATTCCGACACCGCGTTGGCTCACAGTTTGAGCTGCTTCGCCTCCTGAAGTGTGCAGGAAATTATCTTGTCGAACATTTGGCCGCAGTTCAGTTGTTATTCCTTACTCGAATCCTGAATTCGTGTTTCACTCACCCAGCAGACATTAATCGAAAATGAGTCTACTGTCAGAGCCAAACACGCCTGTTGGCCAGCGTGCATTAAAGTGTGCACTTTGAAGAACCGGATTCAGAACTGACGAGGCTTGAGAAAATGTGAGTTAGCAGACTGAAAACCACCTACTAACGCTCTACTACGGACAATGCCACCGTTACGGGTATCGGGGGTGTGATCAGTGGCGTAACTATGGGTCCGGCAGAAGGGGCATCAAAGAGATGTGCTTTGGGAGACAGAAAGAGACAGTTAATAAAAGGGAGGGGAACTCGCAGCAGTACAATACTTATCCATACTCCACCCCGCTCGCATTACAATGGGCAGCGGGTCCTGATGTCTCCTCGAGCGACGCACCCGATGCAGTAGGGAGATTGATGTGTAGGCCGTGGTAACTCATGGGGATAATGGCACCGGGATACTCGATAGGGAGTCCAGCCGCTAATGCAGCTAAGAGATGATTAGGGTCTCAACCAATCAGCTTTGTTTCTCCGACAAGCACCTCTGACCTGCAAGGCCCTCCGGTGGCGTCGGCC
>LUCM01006252.1:0-15347 GCA_008360955.1 Fasciolopsis buskii
GTTTGATTTATGATAATCTATTCGACCAATGGAAAATACTAGTAGAAATGCTTCTGTTAAAAAGCTAACAAACGCAGCAGCCAGGCAATCTCGAAGTATCGTAATACTAGTGAATGTGAAGAATAAAGATCTTGAAACCGCTGATTACGTGACCCGTACACTGTAAACTAAGGCAACTACTTTACACATTGGGTTTTCAGAGGAGTGGCCAGAAAAGCACCGTTATTCGAGTCTTAATAAGGAAAAATACAGGCGTACATAGATACGAAAATGGGTTTCTGCAAAATAGCTCTGAAAACATGTTAATTATTGTGTGTAATTAGCGATACTCTTCCAGGGACAAGACGAATAAAGATCGAAGGAGGAATGTCGGATTAAGCTGAAAATTGTTGGCATGGTTGGAAAATGTCGCTGAATAAGATCGCATAAAGCCAGAAGAGGGTTGTTACGGAGGATCCGCGATCGTACAAGTTGAATGTGTTCGACAGGCACACTAATGATTACGCTCTGGACCGCATTTATGGTAGGCAAAAGTGAGATGAACCGTCCGAACCAATAACGCTCAGATTCAGTAGGCAAAAACCGATGTCATAATTGACCAAAGCAAAATTTGATAGTACCGTGTCAATTACGTACCTACATTTATGGAACCTGAATCACCGTTTTCCAGCTGATTGAGATCTTTCATACTGGAATTTGCTCTCAACCCTTGATCATCAACACCTTGGTGTTTAGTCGTTGTGCTCCTTACCGGCGTTGAGCTGTCTTCACCTCTCGGTTCGTCCTCGTCACTCCATTCGATTGTAAACTGCTCAGATTCCATTTTTAAAGATGTCTCGAATGGATCTTGAACAGACCAAGTGAACTGGTCTTCGGAAAACTTGGTTTTACTGTGGAAGAGTGAAGAAAACTGGATAAACAGAAAATATTCTAAAATCTATCACAACAGAGTCTCGTCAATCGCTGATATACCGACGTCAGTATATGGAGAGTTCATTTGAGACGCTGAACAGATTTGAATCTAGTTCGGTAAGATCGATGCAGACAACCATAATGACGGAGTAAAATGTATCGTATGGCAGATTCAAGAGGATCCTGTTAATAGTATTTTCTGTTTACCATAAAAAGTAAAATACAATATAAGAGGCAGAACGATAGCTGGAGACCTGTTGTGGTCCGGAACCATCTCGCAAGGTCTTCAACGACCCGCGATCTTCATCGTCCGTGGCGTTGATGCATACCGGTCGTTCACACCAAAGCAGGGTATTTGAGTTTACCTCAGGAAAGTATAGGTAGGGCAGTAGCACTATAAAATGCAATGCTCAAGCTCAACAAACGTTAGGAGCCTGTATAGAGAGCCTAGTGGCTATGATGTCCAACTTGTAGTCGTCCATGCAGAGCTGGCATCCCAGTTCGATCACCCTAACCGTGCATTATTGATGCTTTCATAAAGAGGATGAAACTACCGTAATTTCATGCTTCATCGCCATGGTTTTGGGTGATCATTTGGATGCAGACATGTCATCGTAAATCATCCCTCTGTAAGTGAAGATTATTAGGACAAAACGGAATTCAGCTTGTGTTAACGGGTAATGAACAGCTCTCCATTAATACGGTCTGCCGAAATTCCTTTAGTTGTTTATCTCGTAATTAGTGCAATCCTAGTATAAACGAAAGTAGAAAGAGAACAATGAAGTTACTAAGATTAACCAATTCCTACATCCGGCTGCTCCAGATACCGAACACAACGCACACAAACAACACAGGAGGACGTCTGAACGGCAAAAAAACATTAGGGTTTCACCAGGACAAAAACAGCAGTGAGACGAATGAAAATAGAGATGTCCTCGCAGCCTTTGGAACAGCATAAACACGGTAAACAACTTCGATACATTATGTTTTGCCTAATTAGCGAAGCAGCCAGTTGAGAAAATATTCGACTGGTGAATACTTTTGAATAAAAACGTGGTTCCGAGACGCCGTAGTGAATAACCACTGAGTGATTGTGCCACATGGTACAATTCGGTGTAAATAGACGGTATAATATGCACGATGTCCGACAGTGAAAAAAAGGGTTCATAGCGTGGACTGCAGCATAGCCATATTACAAAACTAAGCGGAAAGTCAACAAATTAACACACACTGAATCAAGTTCTTACGTAGAATGAGTTGGCAAGATATCCACAGTCGGAGAAAAGGTGGTCGTCTCTTGTGGCTTTACTTGATCGAGAATACTTCCACGCCTATCAAAACGATTATCTGAGATAAGTGGAGGTAACTTGGTTAATACCTCCAGAGCAAGCGTTGGACATCCGAGAGCTGAGTAGTGGTGAGCTGTGCGGAAGTACAGGCGACGCTCCATGCTGGCGAGTCGACGTAAAGCCAAAGTGTCAGCAGAGGTAGGAGCGTTTAAACGCCACTGACGTAACACCAGAGGATGTGAGCGAAGAAACGTATAGAATTTAAACACACTGGGATAAACAGAGTGATAGGCAAGACCTGAAGCCAGTATGCCTTGACCGGCAAGACTTGTACTGCGCTCAAGCAGCTGTGGATGTTGTGGGCTTTGTAAAATTGTTCTTCCGGTTAAAACGGACCCTCTCGTCGAGCGGCCGGAGCGAACTGGTGAGTTCATAGTCTCTGTGAGGTCTTCGGTACTCACTACGATTGGACCTTCGAGCAAAGTTTGCAGCGCCGCCAACGGATCACCCTATCAGAAAGGAATACATTGTTTATTACGATCACGGGGTCAGTACCGAAGCATGCTCAGAACAAAAGGTGGACGAATACATGACCTACCAAACTCCAGTGAGCCATGCTTCTTAAGAACGGGTCTTCATGAGTGGTTACATGCTGGCGCAAAAGACGGGGATAGGGAGAATCAGGAGACCGATTATCCATTCCAGGTGTAGTGCTCGTATACAATCTGAATCGAACAGAAAATCATTAAAATGTGACTAAGATGATGTATAGGTAGCCGATAACAATAAGCATAGACGAAGAAAGATGATATAGGGTATAAGTTTACTCATTTGCTACTTGCCTGACAAGTACAACAGCTAACTGTAGATCTTTCAGTGTGTCCAAACAAACACGGATTGCATCGTCCAAACAACCCGCAAGCAAAAACAAACCAGCAGCCTGTGGGTAACGATGCTGACTGAGTAATCGAAAAGCATTCAGTTTGGCCTGCCGGCAAGCTGGAGATCCAGGTTCAAATTCGGAACGGAAGAAATTTTCTAAAGTTTTGTTACCAATAGTTCTGCAAAAATGGGAAAGAGAGCATGCACCCTTTACGATTATGCTGGTATGGACATTTATATATGAATCTGGTGCATTGTAGCTGGACCGAAAAAAATCAGTTGAAATCTACAGGGAATTATAAATATCCCGAGTATAAGGGTGTCCGGAGGCTCGAGGATGATAGAGTCCGAAAGGCAATCAACAAAGCATAGTAAAAACACCAACCCTAAACACTACTCGCAAGTAATGTGAGCCTTGTATAGAAATATCCATCAATTTGGTGAATGAAAGGGACAGGTATACGACATCTGGAGAAGTAAAATTCAGTGTTGTCAGAATATTAATTGCCATAAGTCAAGCAAAAAAAATGACAAATATGATCAAAAGTCCAGTTTGGAACTAACCACTGGAAAAAATGAGACGGTGATTAAGGCCGTACAATTATCAAAAACGGAATGGGCTTCTGAAACAGTGTTTTGCACAAATTTGGGAAGGAAATAATAGTCCACTAGGCGTGTCACGTATTTCCCCGGCTTGCTCAAAAGGTGAAGATCGTGGCGAATTAATGTGAAGTTCGTCCGTTAGAATTCACATCACTGGTCAGCTTCCCCAGCAATCAGTCGCGCTCCCCCTTCTCAAAGTTATTTTGCCGCAGTACTAATAAACGCGTTCGAGAAAACTGACAACATAGTTCAAGTTGATTGCAGTGTACGCGTATGACATTCTTATTGGACATGGGAGCTGATATATCCCAATACAAATCCGAAACTACACGAATAAGAGGTGGTATAAACACGATAGAATTAACGCGGTATTCAAGTGTAAAAAGCCACACGTTGGATAAAATGATGATCAAAACACATGAGAATGGCAAACCAACACAGAAGATTACTTGAATAAACCAGCGACCATTTTGGCTTTGTGCATTGCCAGATAAAAGACAACTGCCTCCATAGGGTCTTTCGTACTTTGGAAAGCAAAGCGAGCGATCTAAAAAAAAAGATTGCACCGAAGCAGGTCGCACAATAAAATGAAGTCAAGTAAATTATTAGTATGAAATCGCGTAGGAAGCAAATTACAGCACTGGCCGAAAATATTACGGTTGCGCAGCTGACTGGAAGCAAATGACATTCGTTGCAACGCAAAAACGTTAGTGTTGAGTTTACTAAGGTTTTGTTAACTGTATTATCAACAAACAACTGTCTACAATATAAAGCAAAAATGATTTAGGGAGTGGGCCAAAAGATGGTGTCAAGTGACATGCTTTAAGTGATTATGTGTCTTTTTCCGCTCGTATCACAGAGTGGAATAAATCAGAGGGAGGTCAGCAAATGATATGACAGCGGGAAATGAGAAAACAAAGCGAACTTAGATAAAACAGATGTCTCACGTCCCCGTGGTTGGGATCCAAAAGACCCGTCAATCGGTTGGGAGGGGACGATGAAGGATGTGGAAGCGAAACGTCAACAGTAGCAATCGTGTCTCCACTTTCTGGTGAATCAGAATGATTGAAAAGGTATGCTGCTGTACACTTAGACTGTATTCCGTGTGTTGGCTACAACGAGATTCTTTTCTTTTCCCATCCTTGTAAGATTCTATCCATGTCCACTCTGCATATTCACTTTCCCCACAGCAATGTGTAACAACATCAGAAAGACACCAGTCAGCGGGGCTCGTCCTACTGTTCAGCGCTGGACAATGATAAACACATGGGAACTATCGCTAAGTCCGTGTCTTCCATTCCGTAACTTATAAGATCCAAAATGATGGCGCCGAAACTTCGACTAGGGGTAACAACAGATTGAAACGCACAATGACGTCCACTCGCATCACATTAAATAACAAGTGTGTATGTAAATTCAACAATCGACCAGTATTTTCCACACCAAAATAAAAAAGGAAGTTGACTGGAATGCTCATAGTTAACGTCACCTTTTCAGCGCAACGACGCAATAGTGCATCACTCCGGATCCACCACCCACAACCGTATCGCTTGAACTCAGCCCAAGTCAATTCAGTCCCATCTCCGAATTGGTTGGACGGCAGACAGGTTAACAGTTGGTCTTCTGTATCCGAATGGTATGCCCAAGCTAAACTGGAATTGGTTAGGCCAGATGACTGGATGTGAATGGTTGGAATAGGAAGAGATAAGAAGTGTGAGAACTGCTTGCACAAAGTGAAGCAATAGACGTGAACGATGACAACATCAAAGAGCATTGGAAAAGTGGAAGTATATTTTGTCAGCACAGAAACGTACGCATACGTAGAAAAGCTAAGGCTACGCTGTTTATACACGAAAGCGCTGATTCAAATTCCACTTCGAAACAGATACATCTAAAATGACTAAGAGATGATAATGGATATATATCTCACTAAAAACTGGTGCAATTTAAGGTATATATTTGCATTAGTATGAAAATACACAATGTACACTGACCTAGAGTCAGAAGAGGTACCAATAGCATGTAATACAAATTACCTACGTGCACTCACACAAAATCACAATCGCGAACTTAGATACCGTGCGCACTAAACACCGTAAACGAAACAACCGTCGTATATTAACGAGCACAGCAAGAGAAGCGGAAAGGTAGTGTGAAATAAAAACCATGGTTTAACTGCACAATGACTTCATCCGCGCGCAGAAATGAGCAGAACACTACATTTCGGTTCAAGATAATAGATTATGATTTAGAAAAGAAAACGCAGCCAAAAAGTTCGTACAATGGTTCTGGTCTCACTAAGAAAAGCCCGATGACAACGGAATTGACAGCGCCATAGACAAAACATCTCTGACTAGATATTTAAAATCACAAAAGAACTGGGAAACATATTCAAACAACAAGTTTGACGTAAGTGTAACGTAGCACTTTCCAACTTATCCACCACAGATGGTTTACAGTGGATTCTATCCGTCGCGGCCGAAAGAAACTAAATTTCGTTTTACTTAATCGCATGTCGCTTGCAAATCGATTTATATGTGAATATATATTTATTGACGATCAATGTTAGCTCCCGGTGATTGGCGGGATCTTATGAGGATCAATCAACTAGGGAGGGAATAAATTTTTAATACTTTTTACGCGCTAAACTAGCAGTCCCAGTTGAATCGTCGATCAAAAATCACTTCTAACGGCCTTCCTGGTCAAGAGTACAGGCAAAAGATAGAAATATCCTGTCCCAGAACGTTTAAAAAATCTTCCAACAGACATGAATGCAGTAGAATTTTACCGTAAATATTGGAGTGGCACAGAACAACATGAGTTTTTAATGGGTCACGTGTGGTGGCGGTTCTGACAAAATCATGTTCTCGCCTCCCACCAGAACGAACCGCTATTTTGGAATCCCAATCTCTAAACTTCGGTGCAGGGAACCCTTGGTCCACTTGGTCACCGTCGGCTACTGGTCACTAAGACGATACCAAGGAGTAATATTAAAACTCATGGACTTGATCGACAAAATGAACCATAAAAAAGAACGTTTGAGAATCCTGTAGAATTATTTCATGAGCTGTGTATACTTCACTTGAGGAGGACTCGGGGACCCCAACTGGGCAGTGTAACTAGAAATACACAAACTGGTTTAGGTCGACTGACCAACTTAACCTATTTTCCAGCCATTACCTGGTTTAGATAACGGCTTACAGCTAAAAAGACATTCTGTGGGCATGCGAGAAACATGTCCCAACCCATCAGTTTTTTCAATTCAATTCATTTTTTTGAAGAAATTCTCCGACCATATTCTACTAGCAATACGAACGCAGCAGAATTCGAACATTGACTATTTTTGCATAAATTCTGTCTACAATGGCCATTTTTCCCGGTCGTATAACGGGACCGATGGTAATGCTACTGTGTAAACTCAACCTTTGGTAGATAGCCGAATGTTACACCGACATCACTGATGCGTCGAACTAACGAATGGCAAGCGATCCTTCTGTATACTCGATATACGACTGCCTCCATAACGCATCAGTGTAGTCGGAAGTGGGTGTTTCGGGTACTGAGGCCCACTTGATACTGAACACCTTTCTGAATGCCCCCAAACGACCATGCATCTCAAATAGCCTCCAATGAGGAAGTACTACAAACTTTTCGTGGCGGAGGAGGAGAAAGGCGAATGCCCGAGGCTCTTCGCCGAGCTCACTGATCTTCAGCAGTTTAGGGGAGGTGGCTAAACCCTGATTCCAAGCCAACCACGGGGAGGGGGATGGGATGGGGTACGAGGCGTACATCTGTATGGTCACCTGGGTCCGTGGTGGTGAGGGTGTACTGAGCACCAAGGATGTCTGACTCCATCTGATGAGTACATGTGCTCAGCATTCTGTCACCCGGACCCAGTGGGTTATGGACTTCGATCTCCGTCCTATTGCACTCCGGATTAAGCTTTCTGAAGCTAAATGCTCCGGTTTGTGAACCATAAACAACTAGTTTTGGTCTGCACAACACAGCAGTGGTGTGCGTAAAAATTGAATCGACCATCGCACTCGTATTAAGCTACTTCCCAATTGTAAAATCCCTATGTTCATTCACCACCATACCCCGAACCTATCATGCCTCTCAAGGTGTCTTATCTGCCGCCAACAACATAGAGATGCCCCAATCGCGGGACTAGTTACGACCATGTTCCCGTCATAACCAACTCCTCTACAAAAGCCACAATAAATCTCATCACAAGGCCCAGCTTTCGCTGGCCTTGCCTAAGATTCAAACTGGTTAGCTTTAACGTAAGAATGCTTAGGAAAACTGGACGACAATTGAGCCTAGCTGGTACATCAGAATCGCTCTCAGTTGACATTTGCTACCTCTCAGGAACGAGAATATGAGACGCTATCTACAGGACCAGCTCGAATTCTCCAAAACGTCAGATACCAAGTTCTACCTAGGCCAATCAGGGACCCGAATAGTGTTGCGGTGGGACAAGTTGGCAATGGGATCACCCCAAGAAGTAAAGCTAAGGCGGTCATGGCAGACTGGATTCCCGTCAATGGCCGACTTTGCGCATTGTGGCTTCGAGGCTCCCGTGGTGTGATTAGTTGTTGAGACCTCACACGCGGTCAATTCGTCATTTCCGCCTATGCTCCAGCAGAATGCACACTGAAGGTAGCCAAAGATTAATTCCATCAGCAGCATCATGTGCCCTTCTGGACAGGGCATCGGATAGATAACGCGGTTCTCGCCGGGGATCTCAGTGCACGCGTCAGTTGCTTGGTGGCGAGCGAACGCCACCTGGAATAGAAGTTTGGCGGCCACTTCTATGGCTGGGATAATAGGGGCAGATTTTTGACACAACGTCCTAAGTGGATTCCCAAGTAGAACTCGGCCACAAACCTTCACGATGAATTCCATGCTAAATCGGTTGTCACGCAAGATAATCAGGATAACGCTGTCCACTGCCTCCATCGTGGTAAATGGCAATAAGTATGATTCTCCTCAAAATTCTCAAGACGGATGAACGCTCCATTGCCTTATAGGCGAGACTTTTGAGTTAAAGGCTCCGATTAGGGTTCCAAAAACCCCTACAGCGGTATAGGCAACCGCGAAGTAAGGATCGCCTAATACCTCCAGCACACTCTACGGAGTGCCTTTCCAATTTACGTCCTTTCGACTTGGAAAACATCTGACATACCGTGAATAATTGCGACTCGATAAATTTATATGATGACAGCGTTAGTTAAAGAGCACAATACCTAAGCCGATATGCTCACTTCACTCGATTACCTTCAATGTATGTATGCTCAACCAGATAGGACAAAAATGCCCTAAATAGAACTTCTAAAGCGTGTGAAATAGATGGAATAGAGCAAGCAAGATTCCTTTTCCATATTCACTCGTCGTAGCCCAGATACAACCTCTTTCTTTCACCTAACTCTTCATATGTCCGGTGATGTGGTTTCCAGCTCTCGGAGTCAGGCTGGTGTTGGGATCATTCAGAGCCCACCGTGCGATATTAGACCGGATACCAGTCAACGGTTGTTTGAGCACAGTTCGGTTGAATGGCTCTGTACCTATCATAAGCAGTCGTGTCCGTAAATACGCCCACTAAGTGCAGCCCCCCTGAGACCAAAGACGACTTCTATCGGAGCTTATCCGGATTATTCGGAATTGTGTGTTCAATGGACGTTGTGATCATTGCTGATGGTTTTAACCCAGCTTGGCCGTTTAGTGGAGGAAGAAGACACGAGAGGTCCATTTTATGTCCCACCGATCGCACCGACAACGGTGACTGTCTAGTCCAATTTTATTCCGATCACAGATAATTTCTGGCGAGAACTAACTTTCGCCCTAAAAAACGATATCGACAAACCTGGAGCCCTCATTTGCCTTCAAAACGTTGGGCTCATATCGATCAAATTGCCATCGGTCATCTCTGGTGCGAATAATTCGAGGATTGCTCTAATCCTGTTGATTCAGATCGTGGTTTAGTCCATGCTCGCTTTTGTTGGCCATTATTCTGTGACTACACCAAAAAGAAAACCTCGAGTCTTGCACAGCTGACTCCGGATGATTATCAGTTTTAATTGGGGTATTCAACGCCGTTGTCATCTTGACAAAATGCCCAGGATCCATGCGAACACTGGGAGCAGATAAAAAACCTGCACTCAGAGGCAACTGTTATACAAGAATCCTAGTCACACAGATCTCAGAAACGGTGGGTATCCTCAACTTTAGTTACTCTCCCAAATGCTCGCAGATGAGACGCATAAACTTCTGAGATGTCAGTTGACCAAGAATCTGAGGAACGGCTGCGAGCAGTGGCTGATAGGGGAATGTAGGGAAGCGGGGTGAGGGTGCGGTTATCGGCAATGGTCTCGATCTTTATCGAACTCTAAGGAGTACTGGTCCACGGAACCCAAGTGTAAACGAGGTAATTAAAGAACCCCACGGCTCATCGATGCATTCTCCACTGTTTGGCTTCGCACTTTAGAAAGCAGCTTGGCCCATCGCCACAGTGGACCCCCCCCCCTTGTATCTTCAAGAGAAATAATGCAGGTAGATGCCATTCATCCAGCATAATTGTATGCCATTAAGGACACAGGGCTACTGGACCCGATGAACTGTTCCTGTCCCTTTTCAAGGACGCCGGCGAAGCAGGTAATGGTCGGTAGTTGGGTCGAGATATGAAAACTTTAGCCAGTACATCGGCTAGTGTAGGTGCAGTTAAACTACCGGGTTGAGGCCTATGAGATCCCCAAAAAGTCTCAGTGGTTTAGCGTCGCAGTTAGTGGCTTTATTGCATCCGAGACCCTTCCACTTCCATAGAGTTGTTCGCGCTATTATTTCGCAGTCAATCTTTCACTGTTTCTCGTTCTTTCTTCTCTTTTGAGTGCATGATACTGTGAAGTAACAATCAACATCAGAGCACACTGATGGAAAGTTAATGACTCTACAAACTGAACTGAACCGCGAGAAAAACGCCTGATTACGTTTTAGAAGAGCGTTGTATATTGCCTGCAGAATAAAGTGATTTCTGATGAAAAGTTTCACTCAAGCTCCGCAACATGCTACGGATTGTGAATGGTGAATTAAGCTTCAGAATGGACGAGTGGTTGACTTCGAACAGCATGGAAATCAGTCTGCCAATTCCACACGGTAATAACGTCCACTGTTGAAGACTAACAATCATGATGAACATCAAAAGCAACAATGATTTCATAAAAAAACACTCCAGTCTTCGCCATGCCAGAGTTATAGCAAAAGGGAAGCAAACGCATACGGAATTTTAATGGCCAATGGAAACAGAAAAACAACGGCACGCATTTGATAAGTACATTTCGGGCACTGAATGCCAGTTTTTATCAAACTGCGCGCTCGATTTGCGTGAGATAATGATAGCTAAAAAGAAACGGATACAAGTAACCGATGTTTTTGTTACATGCCAAAACCATCGGTATTACGAAACATATGTTAAGCCATGGTATTGAAAATACACGCTAACACACGGTTGACTTAGAGGGAAACTGGTGGGGCCAGAACTGAATAACGTCACCGAGGGTCTCAGTGGCTACCAGCCAGATGAGAGCGAACTGTCGTCCAGCAACAAAATAATCAGCGGCGGTGAAAGCTGAACCTCCGGACTTCGAGTTGACGTGAATCCAATCCAGTCGGAAATTATTGATACATTCCATATCACAAATGACAACCAGAAACGATACTGTCGAAACTCATGATACCAATCAAAATTGCATTAAATTCCTCTTAATTGTTTTGGTGGACAAGTTAAACTCTTAATTATCACATTCCTGATACCAGTTAGATGCACAAACATTTCAAACTTGACAGCGATAAGCAGCGGAAAACCGACTGCATTGATACTCAAAACTGATCGTACGTCGAGTCGATCGACAAAAATGTTACATTTTACCATGTGCGCAGAAAGAAAGTCCTGAGGTAAGGCCACGTTCAGTTCAAATCCCATTTGCGAATGGGCAGAAATACGGCACTTAAAATGCGAACAAATTCCAACAGCAGAGCAGCCTACTGCGTTCAGCACGATAAAACTTACATCATTCGGCATCTGTAACCCCCCATGGGGTAAAACAAACACAAATAAAGTTAACAACGAGATGGTATCAATCCATCCGAGAGGAAAAGCAAGTTACACAATCAAAAGATCAGAACTATTAGCGCAATTCGAATGCGGAATAATGCAATACATGTCCAAAGGGGTTAACAACTTTTCGTCGAAATAAATTTTGCTACTAAAACAAAATAGAACATTGGATGACATCCAGACAGATATAAAAAATCTTTTGATCTGCCTTCAGGTGCGATGTGAAACGAATTTCGCGGGATATGGTAAAGCCAATCACCTGGAATACCTCTCAAAATCCCCCCAAGTGTTTCTGCATCTGAAACAACCTCTGTTGAAAAGTACCTATTCATTACATCGTCGTGGCTCTCTTCCTCAGATTGACTGCTCCTTGATAGTCAATTCAAGTTAGATGGCTAAACCATGATTTCAAAAAGAAAACGAGCGGCTTACAAATCACAAAGGCGTAATAATCGCCGGCATTTGCGACTGAAAGACGTGCGGGGCACCTAAAATGAGAACCACGAAGCTACTAAACCGTTGTAGTCAGTTGAAAGTTGCACCATTTGAGCAAATGAACGAGTTATTTGGCGAACTTCGGCTGGTGCTGGTGTGAAGGTGGAGCACGGTAGACAACATAAAACGGTGTTCTCGTTTCTTTAAGCCTTGGCCGGCCCTGCCTTCCGCATCGCCGTAAATGCGACGGCAAATATATATATATATATATATATATATATATATGCATTTATAGAACAAGCTATTACCAAGGAACACACGAAGAAACTGACGAGTTTGACCCAATAGACAGAAACGCGAAATGCAGCCGTGTGAGGGATCGTGCAGTTTCTGAAAAGTTTGTGAACCAGATGGTTGAAGGTATGTGTATTCTGGGATTAGATTAGTACTCGTCTATTCCGGTAGAGTACTCAATTTTATCTTTGAGTTTTTCTCCTTCTCGGTCCATTCAAACAACAATTGAACTTACAGTCAGCTTTCATTTACTTAAATAACCAGAACAGATTACCGGTACATGTTCGTCGACAAATAAACTTATGTCAGGGTCAGAAAAAAATTGAGCTGGATATTTATTCACCGATACAAACTGATGTGTTCGGTGAGCTCCGGAGTGTGAAGTAATAATCCAATGAGGGCTCCAAAAGCGTCAGCCATGTATAGAGTTCTATGAACGCGCTTGCGCGCGTTGAAAGCCACATATCTGTACTCACAAGTAACCACTGCTCTCGTGAAATGAATCATTTGCTGTGACCTTGGGATATGAGGCGTAAAATCAGCAAAGGGTTAAAAGCAAATAGTCATGGTTAATAAACGGGTGAAAATACGCGGTTATTTATTGATAAATCTATTCAATGACAGTGGGGTAAAAAAAGGTCAGTATTTGTTGGCAGCCGTAATACCATCATAAATGGATATGCTGAGTAAAATAAGCGCCACTCTATAGCATTCTTCTATCTTTCATTTTTTACTTCCTTCATTAATGAAACAACAATGTACATCAATTTTCAGGAAGAGAGCCGCGGCCAACAGAGGGCTGCCAAGTGGGGAGGTTGACCGGCAGTGGGAAGATTCGAACCCGCCGCGGCCTTATCCGTTTGGCCACAGCCGGCACTGAATATTCTGTTTAATAACCAATGATAGTTCGAGCATGATAAAAATCAAAACCATTTAATAAAAAAAAAGATTACACGGGACAACCTGGGGAGAAATGAAAAAAATTTCAGTGCTATCAATTATAAAAATTCGCTTATACTATATTATTTTTGTTAAATCACTAGGTAGGCTATAAGGAAGGAATGAAAAACAAAAACACGGTGAGCTTACTAGTAGCTGGGCGCGTCGTGCAGGTGGCAAGGTGCGACTGAGATACGAGTAGAGTTGCACCGTCAACAAAAACCGGAGGCCACACTCATCCAAACCTAGCAACATTAAAAAAAATACCTTTAATATGTCCTCGAGGATCAAATAAAATAAGCGAGAACTAGGCTCTGATATATATATATATATATATATATATAACGTTTGAAGCACAAACTAATGCATGCTTTTGCTTAAATCAAGTACAAAGTTCATCTTCGAGACTGAAGAATACTTTCGACTGCATTCTTTAATCCAGGTAACACCTTAGGTCGTGCAGGGAATGAGCACGAAGGCAAGGTAAAGCTGCGCCACTCTACCCGTGGTAGAGCAAACCATCCTTACTTGACCGGTGTTGGGAACCGGTCAAGATGGGGACTGATACTACATAAAGAATTATTTTACGAGGAAACCTAACGTGCCAGAAATATTCATCAAACTGTTAATCTCTTATAGACTGATGGTGATGCAAAATATCTCTAGTACACCAATGCACCCGACATAACAGATGTCAATGGCGGGAACGGCCAGCGATGGAGAAGGGCCGCGTCAAAAAAGGACGTTAAACAGGCACTTGAGAAATAGCCCAAGGCCTAGTGATTAAGGTGGTCGGACGGCGTCCGTCCCTCCTTTGCTTAAGACCCATTTGGGACTGTTGATGGTTCTCAAAAAAGCTAGAACAAGTGCACGGCACCTTCATGACTTTTATTGTTGAGCTTGCCACAAATCTTCTAAGAATCAATTTATCGCTTCACGGATACGCGTACTAATCGAATTGACGAGGCCTTGGTTTAAGCTAATTCACGGTTCACTTAGCTTTACATTTGGGTTTATTTGGAATCGGCAATTTCCTCAACGGTTTCAAAAGCGACAAGACGTTAATAGGACAAACTGTCAATGAGAATGACGCGATTTCATCACCCATCGCGCCACTATATAGTCTGATCATCATTGAACAATGGACGATATGAAGGTAAAGCAGAATTGTTGCAGTCCAACTTACTGCCACTTGAGCAGATGCCAATTAATATACTCATTCGAAAAATATAAGACTTTAGAGCGTTTTGATGGTAATCCGAAAGCCGCTGATTTGAACCAGATCCAAGGCGTCAACATTCGTGAGCAAAACATTCGGGATTTTCGTGCACTCACAATTGGAAAGCAGCCTCCACTGTCGCTCGAGAGAGAACAACAATTCAATCCAATCTTAGGGCTTAACATGGGCTACCAATACAAAATTGGTGGTGAGGATATCGATTTAGAGGCATGAACATTACAGCCCAAGTCAATCATTTCAGATCGCAGACAATCACTAAAAAATCGTCAAAACTTGAATATTTTTCCCACTAGAACGTAACAAGTTGGACCAATTTCTCGAATTTCGTCCTCACTTAGCTTCCGTCTGCTGATTCCAATGAATTAAGTATATTCCAGTTTCTCCACTACTTTTCGGAGGAATCCTTCTGTTGTAAAGCGGAATTCTATATGGATGTTTATAAATCCGCCGTATCTCAAGTTTCCAAATTTTACATGATTATCTCCAGATGATGCAGCAGTAGCCTATATTACTTACTTGAAAGCAACACTTTTGTCTTCCTTACCCCTATCTCAACAACGCCGACTACTTAGCCATCACAACGAGACTGCACCTTGACGTGGTGTGACGGCTTGCGTGCCTCCATGATCCAACGAGCTATACA
>LUCM01006252.1:29587-54982 GCA_008360955.1 Fasciolopsis buskii
CAGTTTCGTTTGATTTCCGTTGATGCAACCAGTGGAGTTTCGTGCTTTCACCGAGCAGTCGATCGGATGATCGCGGCACAATTTCTCTCAGCGACATTCGCTTGCTTGGACAAAGTCACTATTTGTGGCGAGGATGAGGAACGCCACCAAAGAAACCTTTCTCGGTTCTAGTAACGCTTAATGACAGTAAAAATACGGTCAGGATGAAGTCGATCAGGCTTTTGAGTACGAAATTTCCCACAGATCAAGCAAACCTGACCCTGACAGACTCGAATTCTTACTAAACTTATCCCTCCCAAAACACTTGAAAGCGCGTCCTAGGGGTTTTGTGCACTATTCACAGCAGATATCGCATTATTCCGGTATGATTCAACTTTTGATTAGCGACCGAGTGTTTTCTCTATCAGATAAAATTGTATCGTCATGCAAGTCATTGAAGGATTAGTTGTTGCAATCCGTTGTCAACAGTGAATCCTAGGTCATTCTTTACAGTTGACACGGATGCTTCAAACGCTGAAATCGCCGCTGTCCTTAGACAGAACGGCAAACCGGTCGCCTTTTCCCCTAAAACACTGATGGCCAGTGAACGACATCATTCGACAGTGGAAAGGGAGGCATACACTATTGTTAAAACCATCTGACTATTTACTTACCGTAAATTTTCAGTTGGCTACGAAACAGAGATCGGTTGTCCTCATGTATAGTATACACCATCGGAGTGAAGTCAAAAACGATAAGAATCAACGCTGGGGCATCGAGCTCTCTCTACGTACTCTATCGACCCAGAGAGAACAGTGGTGGATACATTCTCAACTGGGCTTGCGCTTCTATATCTGGCATGTCTCTGAAAGATTTGCATGGATTCCTTGTCACCCTGGGATAGTTCGCTCGGTATATTTCGTTCGACCCAAGAACCCCCCATTCTCAGTAGAGGAAGTTAAGAAACAGTATTTACTTGTGCCATCTACGCGGAGTTAAAGCCGAGGTTTTGTAAAATACCGCAGAACAGTCGTCATCTGTCTTGTTTCTCGCAATACAGTGAAAACGACGCAGTGAGAAGGCAGTTTGAATGACTTTCTTGGAAGAGTCTCCTTATTATGATTATGACTATTATTATTACTTTCATTAGTGTTACTATTATTACATGCTTGAAGCATCTGCAGTGGAAGGGCCATGGCTAGAGCGTTTTCAGATGGGTTCAAGAAAGAAGCTATTTCGAAGTACGAAAGCATCTACCTTCGATTATAATGAGACATTTGGGAGCCCCATTAAAATAAACCCAGACCCGTGTAGCTAGCCCGGTGCTCCAAAACTTATGGACTAACTTGATAGACATCGGTAGAGCTGCTTCTTGTTTTACAACAGGACGCTTTAGGATAGCCTCAAGCTTCCCCCAGGCTTGAAGCAAGGTGATGTCGTCGAGATATGCCGACACTCCCGGTAGGCCCGACAGCATGGTAACCATTACACGTTGGAAGATGGCTGGGGCAGTGTTTACACCCAACGGTAACCGAGTAAATTAGTAAAGGCCACGATGGGTGTTCAGTGTTAGCAACTTCCGCAATGCTGGGGCCACCTCTATCTGGAATATGCCTCAGCGAGATCCAGCTTTGCGAGAGAAGTAGTCATTGAGATTGGTGAAGATGTCTTCAAGAGTCGGCAGCGGATAGCAGTCACCGTCAAGTGCGGCGTTAAGTCCGGTGGAGAAGTCACCACAAAGGCGCATACTGCCACTTGCTTTCCTTACGACAAGGGCTGGCACTGTCCATCCGGTAAATGGTACGGGCACCTAAATCCCTTGGTCTTCCAGGCGCTTTACCTCGTGGTCCAAAAGGAGTGAGATCTTATACGATACTGGGCGTTCTGGGCGGAAAACGGGCTGACTGCTTTTCCTCAATTGCAGAGTGGCCTAGTACCTAGATGTCTTCCTCAGAAACTGAAGGGAACTGTTTCATCAGTGCATCTACGCCCTCCTGGCGCGTCTGAACGCGTTGGTAGAACGTGTCAATCGGCAGGTTGCTGAAGCCCAGTTCCTCCAGCCAGTCGAATTTTGCTACGTGTCACAGTTTCGAGATCAATTTGTCATTGGACTTGAAGGAACACTAGAGCTGCCCGGTTTATACCAAAGCTCCACCACAGCCACCAGCAGCCATCATTGATGTGGGTTAGATGGGTGGTTGACCGATGTCGTACCGAGTTACGTTGGATATGAAGAATATGTCTGAAGCGATATCCAGCTGAGTTCGGACTGGATAATTGTTTACGTAGACAAACTTTATGCGGTCGGCGGCATATAAACGACACGCTGCAACAAGCCTGAATAAGTGGACACTAGCGCAGTTGAGCTGATTAACCGTCAGATAGTTTGTCAGTTGATCCAAGTGTCCGAAACACTAGGTTATCAGGAAAAGATAAGAGCGGTTTCTGCTACCAAACACTCCATCAACATTATACCTTCTTCGGTGCTGTGCCATTGTATCATGATACGCTGCAAAGTGCATATGCGCGACGAGCAGTTCTATAGAATAAACTTTTGATGAAGCCTTGGTGATGGTGATCTGAGCGAGAGAAAAAAGGTACCCCTTTCGAACGAACAACATTACAGATTCGTTAAAAAGATAAAAGTCAGGCTTTTTGTGGGAAATTTCAACGAGTTTGCCAGTCCAAAACGACTAAGAAAATGTATGTCTGCAATAGTAAGATTCTCAAGAGAAAAAAATGAAGCCTATGAACTCCAAAAGTTTCCGTGTGAATACCACGGTTACGTGACCTTAAGATCGTCCTGTTGCCTCGTGGGTTAGTCCATTTGGTTCAAGGCCGGGTGAGTCAACTACTTCGATAGTATCAAGTCAACGAAGGAATCATGGACTCCGATAACGTGGAGATGGGGAATAGAATAAATGCTAACTGAAGCGAACTCTGCACATTGTTTCTGTATCTTAATTCTTCTTGTTCACTGTTTTCGTCGTTTGCCGTGATTTTGATGGTACGTGCTCTGCATTCAGATTTGCGCAAATATATATATATATATATATATATATATATATATATATATATATATATATATATATATAAGCATACATACATGCATATATATAAGCGCATATATATATATGCATATATATATATATCGCCATTGAGGAAAATAGGAGTTCACATTTTAAAGGCAATTATCGACCGATGCGTACCGAGAGTGTATGGTATGAATCCCACATGCAAGCATAAAATTTGGTTCGGCCTGTATGAAAGAATAGTTTTTTGGAGTGTATCAGAAGGCTACCATCGTGATTTTGCTGACGAAAACGTTAATCCATCTGATGTGCGTCATAGCCATCCAGTCCTACTAGTGCAACTAATCTCTGAATGAAGCCAGGATTCCTGAAGAAGAATAATCCGCAGTTTGGCAAACTCCCGGCGTTTGATCGTGTCTTATTCGGAAAGTCTTCCGGTCAATGGATGTAATTTGCCCATCAAATATTGACAGGTTGTTCTTTCTAGTGTGCATTAATTGTTTCAATTTCGGGTTAATGGTTTGTTCGCACGGCGGATTTTGACTGCACTACTAAAACGGCTAATTAACAACCAAAAATATGAGCGTCAGTAACTGACGGAAGTTCATCCTAGAATAAAAAGAGTGGTAAAAGAAACCGGTCATTTTGCTTTGCCTAGACATGTATAACCCGTAAATGAGATCGGGCATTGTTCCGAAGAAAAAAAAACGATTGTAACTAATGTGGCTAGCTGAGTCATTTTCAAATGAACAAATTCACTTCTTATTTGGTCCAGTAAGAGGTTAGTGTATCAGTCGACCTTGATCCTTTAATCAGACATCAGAAATGGAATTTTTCTTTCTGCATAAAAAATAATCTGCTTATTTTCTAGTTTTCAGCTTCGTTTCCGTTTTGAAAACGAACACCCAGTTTGACATTTTTTAACATTGCATTCTTCACCCCTTAAAATAGAACCTATGGATGTTTTTTCGTGAACAGCTTATCTTAATAGCATATTTTCAGAACACGGGATTTACTCATTGGCCGTAAGTCGAAGAAGTTAAAATGAGAAAAATCATAGAATCAAAGTCTCACCTTTGGTAACCGGTTCTAAAGTTAAGGCTTGAATCAAATTCGGTTCGACACCCTGCCTCACTGGAATTGATTCACTTGGCCATTGGCTGTACACGTACATTTCGGCAGCAGCGCCGACTAATAGTAAGCCGTCACGTAGCCAGACAGCTTGTCGATACCTGGAACCATTTAGTTTTTGTGGCAGCCATAAATTCCCATTCAAAGATGTATCTTCAATAGCCCCAACATCTTTGGAAACTTTACCAGATCGAATTTGTGTTGTCGCCACACGACTCCAAGTTAGGTAGACCTCACCCAGAGTAGTCATTAAAGTTGACGGGAATTGCTGATGATCGGAAACGTTAGTCACACTCCGACAAGTTGGTGCATAAACAGTTATCTGCGAACCGATCATCACTGACAGCAAATGTCCACCATCTTCCGTGCTGACCCAATCTAACTGGACACAAGGGACCGTCTGGAATGTAAACAAAAAAGATCAGCCAGCAAACCTCAAGAGTGTATCAAATACCTTTAAAGTCTTATTTTTCGTTTTGTTAAAAGAACTCGCCAACCAATCTGCTGTTATATACCAATATATTATTTTGCATCATTTAAGTGTGCACAACGCCCTCATTCATGATGCAGTGCTTCCCATAGCCACTCTAATGCCAATTAGAAACTACAAAAAAAACTAAGGAAGCGATTCACATGACTCAAAAACAGTTGCCAAAATGGGGACAAAGATACCAAATAAAAAATGACAATCTGATGGTCAACGGTGACCTAGTAGATTACTATACGCCATCACGAAAAAGGAGAGTGGTTCGAGTCCCAACAATTAGCTGCCTTCAATGTCCGCAAACTCATCAAATAAGAGCAATAAGCTGCCCTAACGATAACTCTCAAAACTTAAAAGAGATTCATGTTACCTCCGAAATGCGCCTACAAAACCCCATTTCCACAGTCACTCTTCGTAACCTGAATGCATCCTCCTTCTCTCGCTTCGCTCTTCGCGCGTCCGGCGATGCGGTTTCGAGCGCTCGTGGTCAGGTTGGCGTTTGGATCGCTCTGAGCATGGGAGAGCAGTGTCCACTGTTAAATTTGATCCCAGTTAACAGTCATTTACGTGTCGTTCGATTAAACGGTTCTGTACGTGTCAGTGGCAGTCGATTGAAGCGTCGTTGTTTGTTCGTCGAATCTGTGTATGCGCCCATTGATTGCAGCTCTCCTGAGGCGAAAGACGATCTTTACCGAGAGTTATCTCGGTTGCTCCACAGTGGGTGTTCAACGGTCTTTGTGGTTGTTGCTGGTGCTTCTAACGCCCGATAGTCGCAACCTTTACCTACGGATTAGGAACACTAGTTCATGGAACCCAAAAGGAAGCAAGGTGGTCAAGGAATCCGGAGGCCCCCCGACTGACTCTCAGGATCGTCATCAGCAGCGTTGGACGAGGCACTTTAAAGAGTATTTTAGTCGGCCCACAGCCATAGTGAGTCGTGCACTTACGTCCACAAGTGAAACGATACAGATGGATATTGGTCTTACATTAGAAATAGAGATAATCAGGCAGATCGGTTTTCTTAATGGATATAGGGTATCTGGACCAGATGAGTTGTCGCCATCTTTCTTCAAGGACAGTGACGTAGTATTAAAATCATAATAACAAAGCTCATGGGATAAATTTGAGCTAAGGAAGAGATTCCTAAGGACTCGTGATTGTACTTACAGGTGATAGGTGGTCATGCAAACTACAGAGGAATTAGTTTGGTAAGCAATGCACCCAAACTGTTCGCGGATTTTATTCTCCATCGAATAACTAATGCTCGCAAGAAATGCAGGCGTGAAAATCAGGCCGCTGCTGGATTGACCAAATTTACACTTAGCGACAAATTTTGGACCACAAGTAAATCTTCCCAATACCCATGATCTCAGTCTCTCCTAACCCGAAAGCCCGGCTCCATTCATTCAGTCGTGTAGTTTTCTGGTGCTACATCTGATTGTGGGGTTTATCAATGAAACTCATTTGACTGATCTAATCGCGGTGTGCAAACAGTCGAATCGAAGTTGACGTTTGTGGCGATCTCTCATTCGAGTTCACCAAGAAAAGCGGTTTTCCTCAGGGAGGCCCTCTTTCGCCTTTTCCTTTCGGTTTTCCAACTGAAATAGTTATGGAAATAGCCCTATTCTCATATCAGAATAGTGGTATCGATATTTGCTCAAACGAGGACCTGTCTGACTTGCAAAAAGCTACTGAGCCAAGACCCAAGAAGTTGCAGGCTTTTCTCGGTCGTCTAAATAATAATGTGCTTTGCACCTTCAAAGTGCGAAATGCTGTTGCATGACTGGATTTGCTCAAAGTCGAACATTCCTTCGCACAGGGGAATAACTGAGTGACGTGGACAAATTTGGTCACTTCAACAGTTGCATCTCATCTGGTGATCATATCTCGGATGCACTATATTCGTGCATACAGAAGGCCCAATTGGCATTCGCTAATTTGAGGCATTTGTGACGGCCTGACATCCGGTTATCGACCAAAGGTGGAGTTCACCTAGCAACAGTAAGGTTGGTGCTGCTATACGGCTCGCAAACTTAACCGTTGATATTCGGTGCTTGAACATCGTTGTCTTCCTAGTATTGGTAGAATATGCTGGCAAAATCATGTGACTAACCCAGATGTTAGGTGTACGGTACGGAGTATTAGAGTTTATTATTTAGAACAGAGATTGAATCAAAGTAGGTTAAGTTGGTTGAGACATGTTTTGTGCATGCCCAAAGAACGACTGCCTCGTTACACGCTGTTCTTCGAGGTAGGTAATGACTAGGAGATGGTTCGGGGTGACCAGTTTATGACATGAGTAAAACGTATGAAGACTTTAACCAGTGGGCTAGCTCGTGCAGGTGCAATTAGGCTGAAAACACGCAAACGACTGTTAACTGGGATCAAATTTAACAGTGGACACTGCTCTCCCATGCTCAGAGCGATCCAAACGCCAACCTGACCACGAGCGCTCGAAACCGCATCGCCGGACGCGCGAAGAGCGAAGCGAGAGAAGGAGGATGCATTCAGGTTACGAAGAGTGACTGTGGAAATGGGGTTTTGTAGGCGCATTTCGGAGGTAACATGAACCTCTTTTAAGTTTTGAGAGTTATCGTTAGGGCAGCTTATTGCTCTTATTTGATGAGTGTGCGGACATTGAAGGCAGCCAAATGAAGCGAGCAGTTAGGTTTGAGCAATGGGTCCAAACTATTTCTTTTCTTTCAACTCATGTTGCCATCAGATAAATACGCCGAGCCGCAATTATTCGTGCATCTTGGATGGTCCTTGAATTAGAAGAACGGAATATATATATATATAATATATATATATATTATATATATATATATACATTCGCAAAACCGAATTTGTTTTAACGTTCGTTAGAGCTCTAACCTGTCGATCGGTTTGTGTTCTTATGCGAAAGTGTGCACACCTTTGACTCATTGTACGAACGCACCCTGACCAATGTGAGTACACATATTGAATTATTATGTCTAGCTGGCCAACATGGTGCACGTGAATCCTGGAAACTTACTCTGAACTGAAGGAAATAGTGATGAACTTCCGTGCCTAAGTCGATGGTTTCTTCGAGAATCCATTCGCATCCACCTGCAATGGTGTGTATAGAACAGTAAAAGATGAATCGAATGATATCGTATGGCGTTAGAAACGAGAAATCCGTTTCTGTAGATCACCCACTGAATGAAAAAGTGGAAGTCACGACACAGAAAGCGATGAGCGTTGCTGAAAGTCTGCACACATCCGACATTATGTTTCACAATCATCTAACATAATCTATTCAGTTTGGAAAACAATTAACCTTGCACAAACGTGCTCTGGTGATTGATGCTACCTCACAGTACCATCCTTCCAAGCAGAAAAAGAACGGGGAATAATGAAATATTGAGTGCAAAATAGCAAGTTGAAGAACTATACGGATAAAGAAAGGTCTCGAATGCAAGAACGCCACTGATTGCGGCACTCAACCACATCACCTATTGCTCTCGAATACTTCAACCCGGTAGTCCAACTGCATCTTCGCGAGCCAGCCCACTGGTTAAAGTCTTCATATGTCTTACGTCATCGACTGGTCACCCGAACCAATCCTTATGTGGGCATGCAAAAAACATGCCTCGGCCACTTTACCTTATTCCAATTAAGTCCCTGTTCTAAAGATTGAACTGTAGAACGGAATTAGAAAGGTTTCCCGTAAGAAGGGTGCTGAGAGCATTTGGGCAATCGATACTTCACGGCTGCCCACACCGCAAAACGAGTTTTTCTTTGTGAACTCTAACGAGAGCATTTGACTCAAAAGTCTTACACACAAGGCAGTGGGGTTTTAACACAGGACGGGAACTCGGAGCAGGCTGATACTTATCAATATTCACTCCGCTCGATGCAATGGGCAGCGCGGTCCTGACTGTCCTGCACGACGACCGATGCGGTATAGAATTTACAGTTTTTGTACCATTCATTTTCGAATACTGCTAGGCAGTTCAGACGTCAGCAGGAGTACGATAAGGAATACCAACCAAAGCTTTTGGTTTTAACAAGAACCTGTCCGTGGGGCAGCGGGGAATGACTGAGTGGAAGCCCATCTACCTGGATCAATTAGTCCTTCACTCAATTCTCCGACTGAGTTGCAATCTCAAATCAATCCCCACCAGGAGGACCAGGAGATTACTTCGTTAGGTCTCTATCCATTGATCTCCCAGACATGGTTGGATCTTCGGCTTGCCACAAGTCATGCTTTATAGCTCATTACATCCTGGAGGAATGCAAGCCGTCACACTATTTCAAGGTGCAGTCTCTTTGTGACAGCAACATAATACCCTAGAAATTACGTGCAACATAAAAGAAAGCACCGAGAAGAGATATGGAAACTGTGTTTATGTCAAAATACAAATATAAGATGCTGGTCAAAAAATTTAACTGTTTACCAACGTGATACAAACGTACCACTGGATTCGCATTCATACACGGCAATTAGGACATGAAGCCAATCAGGAATCGAACCATGAGTGGCAGGAGTTGGACCATTCGATGAACGTGGCACATAGGCGACAGCAACGCGTCCACTGTAGGCACAGTCCACATCCAATATAAACGGTGGTTTATCACCCTCTAATTCTATGGAACTGGAAAGTGCACGAGCCAAGGGCATCAGCCATTCACACCAACGGAATTGTGTCACGGGCTCATTTAGATCTATGTTGAATAGATTGGATAAGATATGGGCAGATATCATTAAAGATGAGACAAAAACCACATACAAGTGAGGCCGGTAGCGGAATGGTTAATGGGTTCAACTCAAAATCGTTCGCCCCGGGCTTCATCATCATCATCATCGCTTGGCTGCCTTTTCCACACGATTACATGTTCCTATAAAACAGGTAAACATCCAAGGGGAACAGATGGTGGACCTACGCAGGTAGGAAAATATAAGATACTGCTGTAGCGAACATACGGAACACAGTCTAACTGTACAAAAGCACTTTTTCAGTCATTCTGATTCAAGAGAAAATGACAACACGATCGCCACTGTTCGCAATTCATTGACATATCCTCCAGTGTCTCCAGCCATCTAGTTGACAAGTCTTTCCCAACCACGAAGACGTGAGACACCTACTTTACCTAAGCTCGCTGTGCATTTTCTCATTCCACGTTACCACGTCGCTTGCTGGCCTCCACATGGCTTCAATCATTCCTTGGGAGGAACACTAAATAAGGCCCCGGGCTTGATGCATACGCACTGCTGACGATTCGCAAGGAGAATGTAATCGCTGTACAGAGAATCCATCGTTTCTTAACCAGCAGTGGTCAGGTAGATTGAATATCTGTCACCGAGAAAGGTCAGCGGTTCAAGTCCCGGAATCACCGGTCACTTTAGTTGTAGATGGCGATTCGCTGCCTCTTGGAAAGCTTCCACACCCGACCTAAGAAGACCTTAAACGGCTCCATGCCACTTCAAACCTCAGGGTCCCCACTGCCAATCCACTCTTCATCTAATGAGCAGCTATGGGGTATGCCCTTTTCATTGTGCTCATGCTCTAAAGACACCATAAAAACGAACCGAAATTCTGGAAGGGGGAGGAGTTATGAGTGTAATCGATACAATCCACTAAGTTCATGATGCGGGTATATCTTCTTCCTTTAAAGTAGTGTAGCAACGGGATGGAAATGTCATAAAATTGATCCTACATTGTAACAAAGAATAAGGCGGATCTTTGACAAACAGAATAGCCGTTGGCCATGAGTGTCCGCATGGTCAATATCGATCCGCAATGTATGCTGGTAAAAAACAAACCGATACCTCTGTTTATCACATCACTCACAGCAGCAGGGTTCAGTTCGAAGTTTACAGGCACTAAATTTCCACTGATGGGCTCTACTTTCGCTTGGTGCCAAATAATACTCTCTGCTCAGGACAAATGGTGAAATAACATGTAAAGAAGGAAGTAGAAAAGGATCTTCACAGAAAAGGAAAGATTTCGAAAGCGATAACGTCATCGAATGCGGCTCCGAAGTATTAAAATCGTGTCGATAGACAGCTTTAGACTCCGTTAGTAGGACAGAGCTTAGAGCAACAAGACTAAAGGTGGCAATAAATATAAACTCCTTCTGGTCCGAAGTTATACGTAATCATTAAGAGGAATTGACTGTAGCGTGACATATAGTGTGATCCCAGGTTTTCCCGCTATACTTTTTGCCTCGCAACACATCACAAGTGTTTCCTATTCTTTTCTAGCATTCAGTTTTGCTCTTCTTGAAGGTAGTGCAAATATTATTGTAGGTGATATCAACCATGCATCAACCCTGCGACTCACTTTATTTGATTTAGCTGACCACCAGAGGCAACTCCATTTTAGATAGAGTTATTACCAACCACCGATTTATTTCCCCGAGAACTAAGTGCTCCCATCTCAGGTAAAGATAATTGACTGCCTCTGTTAACCCCCAAGATATACCTCGGTCAGACTTCCATTCCTGCAAACAAGCAAATCAAATCCAAATTCGCCTCCATAATTTTTCACACAACAAAAGCCCCTCCTTATTGCTTTTTCAAACCTTTGCTCAATGACAATGTCAAACATTTCACAGAGACGGCCAACGTGGTCTTTGATATCTGCTGTCCCTCAGGAACACTTTTCATCTCAAATAACCGCATCTCCTCCCAAATGCTAAAATCCCTAGGGAAAGGCACGTAGCACTTTTACAAATCCCGTAGTGGTGTGCGATATATTTCCACCCGAATAAAAGTTAAAATTGGGCGAATCGACATGACATCCGCCAGCCAACTCTAGAGTGGCAACAACAGCCAACTACTACGACAAGGCATTCGACTGTTGTGTAAGAAAAAGGAACGTGAGATGTTCTGAGGATGTCGACGGCGAAAATCATGCTTTCATCCATCCTTCCAATTATACCCCGGTCATATTTGGACACTGTCACCTAACTTATTTATCAGCTTTTTCAGTTGTTAGACACATCGAAGAAATCTTTGCGGTGCACCATTCTAGACTATTCGTCAGCATTCGATTCCGTCCCATGGTCTTTTTTATTTCACAAACTGGAAACATTTCGTTGTTCCGCGGCTTTTATTAGCACGGCCATATGATTACTTTACGAATCGCGTTCAGTCCACACGAATGGGCGGTAAAACTTCAAAACCGTTGGTTAACAACTCAGGCAAGCTTCATGATGCTGTTCTTTCACCATATCTTGCCTTCACTTACATCAGCGACTTATCAGTTAGCCATCACTGTCATCTGATTAAGTATGCTGATGATGTTGCCCCCTCCCAAATCGTTTCGAGCAACAATGACTTCCAAAACTTTCCCAACAACTTATATTCTATCTACGATTTCTCTGAACAAGCTGGTTCAAACCTCAACACACAAATGTTTAGAATGTCTGTTATCTCTCTTTCTCTCTCTCGGTCAGCCTTCTCATCCGAACCGTCTTCCATCGACTCAGAAACACTAACCAGGGTTGATTCTGTGAAGTAACTAGGATGTTTTATTGATATAAATCTAGATCCAATCCTTCTTTATTGTTCTCCTATTATTTCTAAACATTCACTTAAAAAAGACAAAAATTCTTCGTCGAAGCTAACAATTATTAGCCGTGTGTCTTTCATATCACTAACTGAGTTGTCCTTCAATCTATTTGATCAGCACTTATTGGCATGTGAAAAATTTGTTCATAAATTTCTTTCGGATCCCACACATCCTCTGCACAACGAGTTTTCAAAGTGTCGCTCTCATATTTCAACACGATTCACTTTTTGTTACATACCCTATAGGATCAACAACTGTAGGAACTCCACTGTCCCAGATTTAACACGCTTCTTGACGAATCCTGACCGAGTTTGAGTTGAATTCCCGAGCAACCTATCATAATGTGCTCAGGTCATTCCTCGATGAGTTTCTATTTCATTTTTACAAATTGATGAACGTAACTTTCTTTTTTTCCCCCTCTCTCACTTTTTTGACTGAAATGCGACATTTTTTGTATGCGTAAACTCTAGACAGTACAACACAATACCATATCTTCTCTAGCAACCACTTGGGAGAAGCTCGTGAATCCCAAACCGTCAGCGCGGCTGGACCTACACCAGTCAGCTCACTGATTAAAGTTTTCACACATTTTTGCAATGCCAAGGCTGATCACACTGATCCATCTTACAGCCTCTACCTGTCTCAAACAGCCTACAGCGAGTCGAGTTCTGTGGGCATGCGCGAAACGCACCAACCGCGTTAATCTACTCACAAACAGTGGCTGTTTAGTGATTGGATTTTAAAGCACGGTAGCTTACACCTAACCTTCGAGTTCATTATATTCTATTACTACAAATGTAAGGTTTCTCAACCACTGAGTCATTGCAGATTTTCTGCCCATGGTATCCAGGATTCTCAGTTGGAGAGCAGAATTGATCTTACGGCTATTGGTGCATACGACCTTCGGTAAATAATCCAGTGTCAAGCCGACTACAGAAGAAATGAATTTGCAAGGTGAACAAGGAGTGGACCTTAAGTTTTGACGTTTTAGTAGCATTATCATCAGTAACAATCACATCTCGCCTTCTACCTAACAGTCCGAAATTGATCTATTTCATAATTTATTCAATCCTTTCATTGTTCTTCTTCCTGATTACAATCACCATCTGATATTTAATTCTGACCAAACATCTTTGGCCCTATTAACTGCATTCGGTCTGGGGGAATAATGCGGAATTGCAAACCTTGACAGAATCTTCACTAATCAATCTAATATTTCTCCACTAATTTCCTGTGTCATCGTTCTGGAGCCAAGAATTTATTCTCGCCTTGTACACAATGCTTTTGTTCAAGTTGAGCATATATATTCGTCTAAGAAACATCTCCTCCATAAAAACTTCCCTTTTTAGGCGTTCTTGTGGTATAATTTCTTGATTTTCGCTTACTTCATTTCACAACCGTTTAGGACTTTCAATCGTCACTCTGGAAAATTCTCGATTTTTGATTTCCACTTGAAATGTTTTTATATATTGCGGAACTGACACTCCTCATAAGGAGCAAACGCGCCAACTGAAAGAACGGTCATACAAAGTGGGGGGGGGCAATAAGTCTGTCCAAGACTTGTTTCTTCTCATCAAAAACGGGATCAGTGTCAACTCAACCTTTTTTGACAGGCGTCTAAACAACCATGATACGAAACTTCTGTAGAGGAAAATTCGGATGTTCTGTGGCTGGAAGAAAAGGTTACCTCCTTTTTCATTCAACACTAACATCCTAAATGCTATATTCATTCAGTCAGTCACAGCGAATCTAACGTCCAATCCCCTCCTCTCAAAACGTACTGGGTAGCAAGTCATTAAACAACTCCTAGATGCATATTTTTTCATTATCTCGCTTTTGGTTTCATTACTAATTCATTTTTAATACGAGATATTCTTTTTATTTGCTAGCACGACCTACCGACGCATTGAAAACAGGATTCGAGAGAAAATCCCTTAAATTTTAACTGCTAATTATGATGCCTTTCAAGGTATTGTTCTTTCAATCCAGTATTTCAGCTGATCCTCTGATCAAGTATGCGGGCGATGTAGTTATAAGCACTCCATATCAACTGACAATTGCCTAGAGGACCTGATTTTGACTCTCCAAAATACTGTGAACTTCTCAAAACAGAGTGGGTTTTCTCTTAATCCATTCAAGTGTTCTGAACGCACCCAACCCTCCGCTAGTTCTATTCTCCGTAACGACCATTGTGCCCTTCGTAGTATTCTCTTACCAAGAATCGAGTTTGGTAAGTACTGTTGAACTCTAAGGGAATAAAAAGCAAAACACTTCGTCAGTATTTATTCAAACCTCATGCTTGTAGAACCAGTTTCGACGAACCTATTACTGCTGACTGTTCGATAAACGTCCAAATCCGCTGCTGTCCTGATCCTGTGGGATCGATCTAATACTGCGTATTATCTGAGGCTGCGTAACCTAAGTTCGGGAGGTTTACGTGTAATGTTATTTCTGTCTTTGTTGCTCAGTACGACTTACCAGTTTTACTCACTATTCTCCTGTCCTTTCTCGACCAAGGAAAAAATTTTAAATCGTCATCCCATGGTACCCTGTTGATAATTCGCATTTTTCCAACACGTCGGCTGATCCGACCAATACCAAGCGCCTTAAGTATAAGTGACCGATAGAAATTTGCATCACTGTCGCAGATCAACTCCAAACTCTACATGATGGTTTTTCCAAAATGCCTCTCCCATCCTAGAACTTGATTCTTTTCCCGGTAAATACTCTTCGGCATGAAGTTCTACAAAAACTTACCTTACGTCAGTGGAGCACTGGTGAAAAAGATCTGGCCATTGTCAACCTTTGGCGACCCATTATATTACTTATCGTAATTTTTTACATTATTGTACTATGGAAATTCTTCTGCCGATGAAATGCAAGTGTATGCTTACAAAGGCCGAAAAATTCAATAAAATCTTTTTTTGATAGAACAATGATTCCTGTCAGATTCGTATCAACTGCGAGCATTATCCGGAAAGTCTACGATGGAAGTAAACCAACTGAATAACTCCTTAAAGTGCTCTCTCCCAAAATCATGAGAGTGAATCAATAAGATGCCAGATTCTTTGGTTACTTCAAATGCATCTGTTTACTGTAGACCAATGCTTCTAATCAGACGATAGGGATTGCGGCTGTTGTCGACGGCTGCAGTCTTCGCCAATTCTCTACATTTTCCTACCCACCATTACTCGTGGTCATACCTCAGACTCTTTGTCAGCTGATGCTTCAGGGGTTTGCGCATCTCCCCGTATGTGGCATCCGGAGGGGCGGTTCTGCGAGCATCTTGTCGGGTAACTAATGTCAAAGATATATATCGCTGGTGAGGCGCAAGTAATCTAGAGGCCTGTGAGTCGGTTGTCGATGCGAGTAGGGCATCTTTGATCTGCTCTCGATGTTCGCTGGGATTCTGGATAACAGACTGTCGATAACCGTGCAGAGATCTCCGAGTGGAATTCAAGTGCACGATTACCACCTAGGAGCGGCTATGCAAGATGGGTCGTTGTGTGTTGATGCAACCGTAGCCTGGAAACAAGCAAGCGAACACAAACCGAAGAGGGACCTGAATCCGCAGACAAGGACTAGAATGTCGACAAGTTCCAATTGATTCAAATCACCGGTGACTAGTGGGAATGTGGTTAATTTGAGTGCAATGATGTGAAGATGAAAGCGGGTACCACGTGAGTATATGCCATTTTTCATGGCGGACGCCTGCATTCGCCAGAAACCGTGTGGTCAGATCATTTAAGTATGACGATAACTGTTGCTAATTCAGTCGGCTGGAATGAAAAATAGGCCTCTAATGCGCAATTTCGACCTCGGAAAAAGCCCGAATCGGACGTTGAAACTAACAACAGCGATCACAGCATCTGTTGATGGCAGCCTTCAAAGTGATCGATACAAATGCCGGTAGAATTCGCTTTTAATCTCAGGAAAGTTGCATTCGGTGGGCCCAAACATAGACACGACGAATAAACATTAGCGCTTTTGTCAACTGCTGGTGATGGGTAAAAAACCGTTCAACTGAAATGGGCACAACCGATTGCTGTGATCTAACAATGCACGCTCAATTCTCGTTCTCAAACAGAACCGGATGACAACGAGCACAAGAAACCGAGTAATCTGAGATGCAAAAGACGAATCGGGAGATCCAGGTTGTATCTCGGATACAAAGAGGGATTACACAAGTGGGATCACGTACGCTCGTCCCGAGATGCAACTTATGCTTATCCAAAAATTTTTATTTGTATTGGATAGGGCAGTTTATTGCTTTACCCGATAATTCGAACAAAGTAAAGCGAATATTTAAATCTAAGCAATGCTCGATCTAATGCAGTCTTTTCACTGTCACATAAATTTACCGCCACGCAATCTTGACATCTGACAAAACAAGTGTGATAGAAAAACCGATCTGCAGTGAAAAAGTATACCTTTCTGATTGTCAGTTGTTTGCAGCTCACAACGCCAGAATCGCAAACACCCGTCCGAACAGGCAGACACAATCAAATACGGAGGTGGTGCGTTGTAAGTGGACAGCGCGGCCCAGCTGACATGCGCCGCTGAAACTTCAGCACGTTCAATTGAAACACCCGGTGGCAGTTGCAGCTGACAGTCACAAACCTGAAATTAAACTCTTTTAATTAAACGAGATACACGAAACATGTGAATAAAAAGCGACCGGAAAATTGTACCAACCGCGTTTTCGAGACAATTCACAAGGAAAATGTTGAAGATTCGCATTACCGGTTGTTATTCTCATCACTTGGGTTTTCGTTCCACCGATATGGAACATTTAGAAGATATCCAGTTCATGAAATGATACATGCCTATGACAGAACTGGAATAGTTAAGCAGCGATCAGTGAAATTAGAGAACATCTTGTGTCGATTAAGCAGATTGGTTGGTATTCTTATTAACGATCTGGGAATAGCATGGGACCAGAGTTTTAGTCCCAAAAATTCGATACCTACGAATCGAAAACGTACTTCCTGATTACTAATTCAGCTTCCTATCAAAACAGTTTTAATTATAGACACCTAGTGAAATCAGTCATTCACGCGTGTCATTTGTCTATGTAAACGCCAGTGTAGAAGAGGAAGCATACCGGATTGCTTTTACTGCGGGATTTTTAGTCTACTTACGGCTCCGTGACGCTAACCACTAGTGCCTCGCTTTGAGACCTGTATAGTGGGTAATCACATCAAGTCAACGGGCGCCTTTAACTCGTTCATAAAGAAAAAACCACATGAACAAAAACTATTTGTTTCATTCATCTACCTTGAAGGACTTCCTACTTGAGTTTAATCGCAAAAAGCTAGATTAATCTGCGGATTTTGAGGCGAATCGATCAAATATATCTAATCTAAGGAACAGTGAGTTGTAGAATTCATTGGCCAATTGGCACGATCGATATCAGCAATAAGCTAGCCGTGCTCAGCTCACTGATGAAAACAATGGAAGCTGCTTCAGATTTGTGACAAATCATAAACACCACAAGCACGTCGCGTTTGAAATGAGACGCAAAGCTGGGACGATCAACCACGGGTTGAACAACATAGCTGGAATCCAAGTTGGCTCTCGAGAGTCGATTGACCAACAAAACTACATAACATAGAACTTGTTTGACATCACTTTGGCATTGTTACTGCCCCTCCACATAGCAGTCGATTCCCGTCATAAAAAAATTAATATGCAATAACTTACAAAAACGAAGAACGCAAAGTCCATAAGAGTTAGTTAAGTTAGTGGTGGTCGCCTGACATTCTTCATTCACAGCTGATCGTGACGCCATGGACTCTAACCGCGAGGGTTGTGACGAGGTCAAATAAACCACAATGACCAAATTGTGATAACTCATAAAAGAGTACCTAGTCATCGTGGAACAGAATTACGAGACGGCGAAGATGTGAGCGCACTGAGTGCATATCGCACTTCGGAATTATTTGTTCTCGTTTCCCGTCGCAAAGTTTGAGGGATATCTGTTTTACCTAATCAATAAGGACGGAAATTCTTGTGGAAGTTCCGCAATACAAATAAACCGTCAGGTCTGGTGAATTTCTACGTAGACAGTTCTTGGCAGTTTTAAATAGTGGAAAATGGAAATCGAGTAAAATAAAAATTTGAAGCTGCCAATGGCAGAGGTCCCTTTTGATGTCTGAGAGAGCAGCACGTTCACAACAGTCTCTATACCGAACCACGATACCACTGTTTCAGGCAAAGAATAATAAGCCAATGAAAGTAGCAAGCCTTCGTTGCAACCCGGCTTGGATCGGAAAAAACCTTATCGCTATCCAAGCAGAGAACTGCACACCGGGCCACAGTGAGATGAATACCAAAACATGGAACCGAAAAGCATAGAATAAGCAAACGAAGCGCCAAGTAGAAAATAACCTTTTCAGAATGCATACCTTATCGGCCGTGAGTAGTTCGTCAAACGATGCCAACGGAGTTCGATACGATCGGGAAAAATCGGTCGATGAATCCAGAACGAATCCAGCCTCATTAATCACGCGAATACGCCACATCTCCAACTGACAAGGAACGGCCTAGTCAAAAACGCAGTGACATCCAAATGGGTTTGCAAAACAGAACGTAATTAAATTGCACGGTGTGAAAAAGTAAGGTAGATTCGTTGCAAATGACCTATCTGTAATGTTCAGTTTTGTTTTATTGGGAACCCGGAACTAACCAATGAAATCCAATTGACTCACAAAGGAACTGATCTAATTAATTTATAAAAAGACACATTAGTGTTTACAGTCGGCTATACGGTACGCATTAATTTCAATGGTTTCACTTTAGATATTGGTTTCATACGAGAGGCCGATCGATAGCAAGAGAGAAGATTCCGTAATCACGGGAGCATGATCTAACCAATTGGTCCAGTATAATCACCCGGTTTGAATGCATTAGAGCTACTGTGGTCTCCCCAACTAAGAGAAAAAGTGAAGGCTCAGAGGTCTGAACTTGAAGACACTCCGAAATTCTTCAGCCTTTCTTTTCAAGGAATCATAGAGATCCAACGCGGGAGGGTCTTACAAATACGTCATTTGATTATGAACTGTTTTGACATATGCAACCGATGAAATAAGGGCTTCAGCTCAGTTCATTTGGGAGAAGGATTGTGAAGTCCCCAGTAGAAAATCAGATTATCCTTAGACTGAATTTGGGATGTAATTGATAGTGAATTCAAACGGAGTCGCGATTCGATAACGTGAAGTACCAGTAGTTTGTTGAAACGGACAACGAATATGAAAGATAAAATCAATGGCATGCAAGTAAAAAAGCCATACAATAACCTATTTGGAACGGTGCTGGTGAGAAAGCAGCTGAGTTATATTGAAGAGAGCTCAGGATGGGAATGTGCTGCACAAAGTCTAATGCATTGCACAATCCCTCGTGGAAGACCTAAAATAGAGAATGCATTTGTAAATAATAGAAAAACAATGCTTCTTTCGTGGAGTTTTCAAAATGAAAGTTCCTCACCTGGTCAGAAGAACAGTTCGCGTTTTCTGGGTGACCAGCGGATGGGGAGCACCAACGTGTTAGCCGGACAACAAAGTAAAATGAGCTAAACGCGTCCACCAATGGGCAATCGGGTCGACTTCGATCTTTCGCCGGTTCGTCTGACTTGATACCCGGAATCAATTCGCTTGGGAATATGTGGAACAACAACGTTTCCGGGACAGCGGTGGCCGGCTTCAAAATCCATTGATCAGTGATCAAATAGAAAATGCAATCCGGTGAACAAGTTTTGTTTAATCAAGGACTACTTTTTAGGATAAATCAAACTGATGTACAGGAAAAAATAATTTGTTTTTCAACATAGAACCCCACGCGCACCGAAAGAATGGTAGGAAATCAATCTACTTACTGACCCCGTTGAAAAATCCGGGTTATATCGAGTACTCTGTGGCAAAATCACGCGCAGATCCTTCAAAAAGCCGGCTGTATCAGAATTAGAAAAGTCTGTGGTGTTTTTTAATCCCACTGCTCCTTGACAATTAATCGTACGAAGGAGACTCTTTCCAGCATCGGTAAAAGCAAGAAAACAGCCTAACTGTTCAGCTTCGTCCGGACCTGACGTCACGCTGCCGATAAATAAAGCGACCGGATACGGAGTCACGGAAGTAGTCAAAAGACACGGGAACCAGGCCAGATCGTTAAACCAAGTAGGTACAGAGGACGGATGAGATACGTCAATCCGGGCCACCTCGAACAAACCACCTTGGAATGAACAACCTCCGTGAGTGAACAAATTAACAACATTCGCCTCCACTGATTCTGAACTTGGAAATGACATTGTCGAGTTGATATTTCCACTCTCATGAGTAGAATGGGGACAATTCAGTCCCGTTAATGGCCCGCTAGCAGACCTCGTCAATGGACCAACTGGACCGACACTCCAAAGTATCAATTCACTGTGATTCTCTGGGACTTGAGAATCTTGAGAGTCGGAAGTATTTTCAGTTGACTTATAATGAGACGTAGTTAGTACCAGTGGAAGAAGTGGATGAGATACGATAGCTTCGGTTCGAAATCGGTGTCCACTAAGTCGCGCGCTCCCGTTCACGCTGACAATCCATTGGAATCTACAATGAGGTCAACAGAGCAATAAACTTTGTGAATGGACATTGTTAAACAGTAAACAGTGGGCGACCAACGTTAACAAGGAACTTTTTAACTCTGAAGTACGGAGTGAGGTAATGAGGTTAACCATAAGTAGCGACTATCGATAATATCTATTAATAACAAAAATCAACCATCTATGGGGTCTGAAACTTGGTTATCACTATACAAAGTGTGCCTATCTATTCGAGAAAATTGACTAAAAAGAAAAACAGAAAATTCTAACTCAATTTACATCATTCGAATCTCACCAACGAATTCACTGTTGCGGCTGGACAAAAACCGCTTACCAGACTACCGCTAGCCTAATCTCCTGGATCTTTAACAGATCGTTTCAACTAGTTGTTTTTGTCTAGAGCATTTTTCACACATTAAAAAGAATAAAGTCAATGGTAAAGGAGACTTACTGACTGGACTCAGTCACATCCATACGCCAATAGCGAAGTGAACCATTCGCATGTCGGGTTACCACGGCCACATAATGAGCTCCGTGTACTTTTGCATCCAGAGCAGACCACAGAAATTGAAACTGGGGGTGGAGGGGGAAAGTATCACATGGAGCAGATAACTAATTCATGATGGAGTTTAAATATGGTGATAGGTCAAGTCAAACGACCTTATGAGGATAGTGAAAAAATAGTGGTGAAGTAATAGTCTGCCTTCAACCGAAATATACGTTGAACCGAAACGCGGATTATGAATGTTTACTCCTCCAAGTGGATTAAATACAATTTTCAAAATCGAGACAATAAGTCACACCGTGTTCGAATTCTGTGTACTAATGTAATGAAATACTGACAAAAGTGATATTCAATGGTATCGATGCGAGCTAGGAACAGGCAATCTCGTTTCAAACCAATTAAGTGCTTTATGGGTTCAAAAATAGACTTCCAGTAGTACTGATCAGTTTTGGTTGCATATATTGTGTCGTTGTGTGCCTTCACTTAGGTCAGTCAACAACTAGAAAATTACGGATGATAGCAATCTCACTGAGATACATAGATCTCGTTCCTCATATGCACTGAAGGAATTTTACTCTAAGCAAGAAACCACTATTTCGTGATACGTACAGACTTTTTAAACATTACACATTACACGCGAAGAAAAATTTGGTATAGGTGAAATTCTCACCTCAGCCAAACCGAGTAAAATCAACTCCTCGCGAGAACGACATCCCAATGGTTTGGCAGTCAACAGTGCACGTTTAGTTTCTCCGGCCGTGTGAGGTCGAATCAAATGAAGAGCGTTGCGCAAAACTAACAAGCGGCAAAACATCATGCAGAGAACGGCTCTATGCATGAAACGCGAGAGTAAGCCACCATGCTGCCCTACTCCGGCTAATTGCAGCTGATGTCGATTAAGGGGTGAGGCAGTTAAATAAAAGAACAGACCACCCGGCATAATCGACTGTGCCTCGGGCAGTGGAAAAGCTTCATGAAGACGTGAACGTAAACTGGCCGTGACATATGACAACTGAGAGTCCAAATTTGGGGTGCTCGCGAATACCGACTCCATGCTCTGATTTCCGAACTCTTCTGCCAGACGTATGTGGCACGTCTGTATCCCGTTCGGATTTGGGACAGAGAGATCTAGCCCATGAACATACCTGAAAGGTCAGACAGGATAGATTGTTATCATCATCATTATTTTTGAGAACGCAAACTTGTGGGAAAGCGGAAACCGTTAGGTTCAACGCGAACGCCCAAAACACAACGTATATATAAGCGAGCACAAACCAGCAATCAGTGAGCAAACTGCAACATTCCAATAGTAGTAGCACTAGACTAGCAAAACGTGGATGGCTAATCACACACAGAAAAAGGTAAATTTAAGTGCAGCTGTTCCTTGTAAAGTGTGTATTGTGAATGTCTTGCATGCCTATTCGCGCACCGCTAATCGACGGTAGATCCGCATAACGTATAGACACAACACCAAGCCAAAGCACACGCAAAACCCCATGTGACTTATCGACTGGGGTAAGTTTGAATTAGCCTGCTTGAGTCATCCGAATGCAGAAACCATTTTTGCGTAGACCAACTACTCCGAGTTATTCGCCATTATACGCCCATACAGACTGCAGCTTCACCACTCTACTCATCCTGACAACTCCATCCTACGAGTAAAAATAATATCAAAAGCAGTTTTACCGATCCTAAGTCTATCATTGTACCTGACATCAAAGCATAATAACTAAAGGAAATCAAGAGAATCAACTATAGGCTGTTCTTCACACATTCAATCGTGTAAATTGAATGGCAAACCATACGCTTGATGGTCGCACCCAGAAGTGTTATTCTTCAAACCAATCGACGGAACTAAACATGTGTTGCGGATCCTCTGGATGCATTGCCATTGCATTCCGAGTAAAATCGAAAGAAATTAGGTTTCTTCAGAAGCACTTGCAGCCATATCTTGACGTCTCTGAATGTTTCCATCTCCCAAATGATTCCAAGTTAACAATAGGCACGGAAATTTTTGAGTCGTCGGACTGGTTTCTTGGTCATATTTCAATGCCCAAATGGAAGGAAATCCTAATTATTTTGAAGGAAGCCCAGAACCTCGAACGTCCACGATTTTCCGTGTTTGGCATGCAGCAAGAAGCACGTCGGCAGGGGCAAATAACTGCACGTTCGTTTACAAGAGCATAAATTCTGAACTAATATGCAGACAGGCCACGAGGCCGAGATCGACATCACTGAAAACAACGCGCACCCTTTGACAGGATGTCCTACAATACTGTGTCATTCTATTTCGTTATTTTCTTGTCCCAGTTCTTCATTACCATGGCAATCTGACTACTTTACTAACCGAAACCAGTGCACACGAATAGACTGTAAAGTTTCGAAACCGTTGATCAACAACTAAGGGCTGCAACAGGGTGCTGCTCTTTCACCATTTTTTTTCTCTACTAACATCAGCAACTTATCGACTAGCTCCCCTTTCATTTGTTTAAGTATCTACATCAGCAGCAGCAGCATCATCATCATCGTCCAGCGTTAAACAGCAAGGCAAGCCTCACTGACCGCTGCCTTTCCCCAGAGTTACACGTTTATATAAAAAGAATGAATATCCAAGGGGAACACGGAGTGGACCTACACGGGCGCGAAAAGATAAGATGCTGCTGCAGCCAACTCACGAAACACAGTCTAACCGTAAAAACACACGTGTTTTCAATCATTTTGATTCGATCGAAAATGACAACAAGATCGCCACTGTTCACGGTTCACTGCCGTATCCTCCACTGTTTCCAGCCAACTAGTTGACAAGTCTTTCGGACCCCAACCACGAAGACGTGAGACACCTACTTTATCTAAGTTCACTGTGCATTTTCTCATTCCACGTTGCCACGTCATCTGTTGGCCTCCACATGGCTTCCTCCATTCACTGGAAGGAACCCAAAATAGGTCACGATGTGGTAGATGAGTGTTGGTCATACGCAACACCTGACCCAACCAGCGCAGTCTACTAAGTTTCATACGCTGAAACAAGCTATTCTCAGAAGTGGCACCCAAAACCAGATTCCTAACCTCAATATTACTCACCGCTCCCGTCACTGCCATCAACAATCCCTAACGCATGACTACGTAAACACCGGTTGTCAAAACCTCCAACCGATCGAACATCGCCCACACGCATACTCCACGTCTCGCAACGCGTACATACAGAACTGACGCACTGCTGCACCAGATACACGACCTTTCAACTTTCAGTCAATATCAGGCGACACCATATAAGTGGGCTTCAATCCAGCGCTTGGATATACGCATACTACCTTCGCAATCGAGCTACCTATCGTTGGAGCACGCACTAACCAAAGAAGTGAAACGTCCACAGTCTTAATTTCCTCTTATGCCAGTATCAAGTTCGGCGCTGCGGTCATCCGTTCTGGTAAGCGAGTACTTTGCAATTTGAAGGTGTAGAAGCATAGCCGAACCGATCAACCGATCTGCGACAGTCTATCTAGTGGCGCCGTTGTGCCATGGTTCCGCGGACTCTGAACCGGCACGACAACGCGTCGTCTGCGTAATCTAAGGTCCGCACAGCCTTCCATCCCAGCATCCCGGTTGCGAGCTCCCTACATCCCGAAGACCTCCCAAAACATCTTCCATCACCTCGTCCATGACGAAGTTGAACCAGAATGGACTTATCTACTCGCTCCCCTTGTCATCTGTTTAAGTATGCTGACGATGTTGCACTCTCTCAGGCCGTTTCGAAACAACTGATATTTTCAAAGTGTTTGCCCCAACAACCTACTCTTCTGTTTACGAATTTCTAGACTGGTACACAAGCTGTTTAAAAAAATGTCAACACATCTAAAATTTCCAAAAACGTCTATTCCTCTTCCCTCGTGTCTCCTACCCACATCCGACATCTTCCAGTCAACTCAAAACTTTACTCAGGGTGGATTACGTGAAATACCCAGGAATTACTATTGATAAAAACCTGAAGTGGACTAATCACATTTCTACGTGTGTAAAGAATCTCCGACGGTTGTCACTTCAAATCAGAAAGGTTCGACACTACAAGGTAAAACTAAGCAACATCTACAGTTTTCTTCATCAATGTTTTTTTTGCCAAACCCTTCTTTCAACTGTTTCTC
>LUCM01006252.1:77350-89128 GCA_008360955.1 Fasciolopsis buskii
ATATATATATGTATATATACATGAATATATGCATATATATGCATATAGCAAGCGCCACAAGACCATAGCACTGATGATATATATATATATATACATATATATATATATATATTAGACATTCTGTGTTGTCGAAAATATCTCCATACAAGCATTCTTTTGCACGAATCTGTGTACAGATCATGCGCCATTGAAATCATGGTGACGGACTAAAATAATGAGCTAGAAAGATGACAAGAAAAGAAACGATGTGAAGAGTTCATCATAAATAGCAGTTTTTACATTGTTCACCACGTCGTTCGCAATACATCGGGGTCTATGATTCCACACGGGAACAAAACGCCAGTTAGTACACTACTCTTAAGCGCAAACGATAGAGTATGCTGACAGCAATTCTTTATGCAGCCCAAATAGAAAATTAGTTCGACGTAATCCACTGCGCCTGACAGAAGAGAGTCAAGTTATAAGTTCAGGTTTTTTCGACATTTAAAATTCTCTCGCACTCTGTTCATCTAGCTTAATTGTTTTCCGATTGGTGCATGAATCAGCTGAAATGTCCTACAAATTTCACGCGGTGAAAAGACCAGATAGTGCACAAAACTAAAGGCTTTCGGTTCGAATGATGTGATGAGTAACCGGCCTTTCAAGTACATACAGAACTTGAGCACTGTGGACAGAACGCACATTATACCCACCAAATCAGCAGAGGGAACTGGCAACCGAGGTTCTAAGAAACAGAGTGCACAGAATTACCTACTGCCTTAGTAAGTCAAAACTGGCTAAGAAAAGGGAGATAATGAATTGAAGGTCACCAATGACTTGGAAAAATGTATCAGACCAACAAACAATCAGATGCACATTCACTTATGAATAATAAATCCGATTACCCAGTGAGCAGGTTTATCGACGATTTCAAACGAGTTAAACCTAGCAAAATGTGACCATTATTTCTTATAGCTTAGGAGCGGTTCCAAAATTGGGGTTATACGAAGTCACCTAAGTGCCCATTCATATTATCGATAGATTCATTTAGTTAATGAGTATTTATTCGTTTTCCTTGCTTTTCACGTGCACGTGCTGGGCAAAGATGGAAGAAGCGACGCGGCCGTCAGGCTATGACTTGGTGTAGAGGTATGAAGAAATCACCTTCGGCTTTGGCCTCGATTGGTGCTTTTCACTCTCCTGGTTGGGACCTAAGATATGAGGACTGTTACTGGTTGGAAATACTGAGAGATGCAGCTCAAAACCGAAGTCAAGAGTGCGAATGCTGTATGGCCTGTCTGTAGAACTCGTCCCCCTAAAAACAATCTGAAAACAAGGAAGTTACAAAATTTGTAAGGCGGAAACAAGGAAAGACAGTGGTTGTGGTTTATTACTTTTGTGGTTGTGGTTTATTACTTCTGTGGTTGTGGTTTGTTGTTGTGGCTTATTACTTTGCCGCTCTGTTTACCTCCTTCTGCAGTTCCATTTACACGTTGTTGTGTTGGTACTATGATTGTTTTTAAGCCGGTGTATAATATGTATATTCCGAATATACCGGCGATAGCTAGGTACGACCAGTACATCAGCTACGGATTAGAAGAAAGCCTCTCAGTGAAGATGTTCTCAGTTCAGCACAACAACCGATCAATAGTTTCAAAAACCGGACTCTTTCGAGGAGTCATTCATGAAATACATTGTTGAACTGGTTGCTGCGGTAGCCGCGGAGCGCGAATCGGCCACAAAAGCCCAACGCTTATAAATCAAAAATTAGCTGATAGTAAATGGGGGCAAAATCCATACTTCAGACAAACCTGATTTTTGGGTGAATGCTCCGGCAGTTAATATCTATTCCATCATATTTTAAATAAAGTCAGATTGACCGGAAGATTAGTAAAGAAACCGCCGCGACAGCCACCGCTGAACAAGGGATAAGCAAGTGCTGTCTTCCACTCTATTTGCACTTTCCCCGTCGTTCAGGATGCCCAGTCCCATCTGGAAGAACTTAGCGCTCGTCACCGATCTTCAGCAGTTTACGAAGACCTTAAATCTAATCACTACTCTGTGGGTTTTGGAGTGGGGTCCCCTAGGTCAAACTTCTATTTTGGTTCGAGAAACTGGGTAGTATACATCCACTGAGAAACCATGAATCACGATGGAAGCCGATAACGTGAAGGTGGAGGAACTCCCATTTGAGACCACACAGTGCTCCTTTTCAAAACCATATCTCGCAGTTTTCCTCTTTACTACAAAATTGTGTATGACATGCGTGCATATATATATATATATATATATATATATATATATATAACGCCAGCTTGAAAACAAGCATGTGTATGGCATTTTGCAAAAATCGGGAAAGAGAAGGAAATAAAAAACAGCAGCAGAATACTTTTTTTGCTTAAACCGTACATACTTTGTGATTTCTGTTGCTCTCGGTTTTTTTCTAGGAGGCGGCTAGTTTCACAGATAGGCATACAGCAGTAGAGTCAATGACTTCGGTTTTGAGCCATATCTATCAGTGTCTTCAAGCAACACCAATCTTCGTATCTTGGGGGCAAAAACAGAAAGACGCGAAGCACCAACCGAGACTAACTTCTTCCCGTCTCTACGCCAAGTCAGCCTGAATACCGTATCGCTCCCTCCAGCCTTACCCAGGATGTACAAAAAGAGCACGAAGAGACAAGATGGGCAGACATATGCAGTACGTTCCTAAGCCACCGAAGGCGATGTGGGGTGATTACCTCAGTCACAAGACGACTGTCTGCACCATGCACTCGATGGCGCACATCGTCATTGCTCACCCGATGGTCCCACCAAAGTCGAACAATGCGATCGAACACAGAAAGTCACCTAGCACCCTCAAGCGGAGATTCCAGGTATTGCAACCGTAAAGAACATTACGAAATATTGCATTGTAACCCTTCTCTTGAGAGACAGCCGGATGTCATGACAGCATCACGAGTCGCAGGTTTGCGAAAGATGTTCGGGCTTTCTCAACTCGTGATGTGACTTCCCCAACTCCTCCGCCAGATACGATCAGACTCCTAAAGTACTTGAACCTATTGACCACCTCTAACCGATTACCACAAAGGGTGAGTAGAGGCATAGGCAACTACCAGCCTTGAAGAAGTATCTTACATTTTGGAGGTGTAAGGCATATACCGCACCTAGATACTCCAACCATCAAGCGGTCTAACGCGCGTTGAATTGTCTGTATAGCGTCACTCTGCAGGGCGATATCATCAGTTGAAAACTGTTCCCTAGGAGGAGTTCAACTCCACCGTCTAAAAGACCAGATAAAGCATCCTCTGGAACATTCTCCATGGGGAAATTGAAAGGATATGGTGATACAAGGAAGCCTTGCTATACTCCATGGGAGACGAAAAAGGGTGGGAGAAGCCGGCCACAAGCCGTAAACCAACCTGACGTATGAAGGTATAACTCTTTGAGCCGACGAACACTTCTCAGGTTCTCTATTCAACAGTGTCACAGTGCAGACCTATCAATAGAGTCAAAGGCTGAGTCAGTGTCTAAGAGCACAATGATCATTGGCTTTTGGAAAGCAAAGCAGCACTCCAACAGCTGTCGGGGAGTGGAGATATTTTCGATGCATCCACGACCAGCAGGAAACCCAGTGTGCTTACCACGCGTTTACCCTTCACTCGTGTTGTGCAATCCGTGGAGAATGACAGACAAGCAGCTTTGGTTGCTACCGTACCATGAACTGCAAAGAGAAAAGATGTGAGGAAATAAATAAATTGCGGAGTGCAAGACCTTGAGCACAAGAATGCCACCAACTGCTGCGCTCAACTGTATCAACTATTGGCTCCTTTCATTGCTTCATGGGATCCCGTGAGCCACAGCCGGTTAGTCTAACTCCAAGTACACGGGTCAGTCCGCCGGTAAAGGTTTCGAAACTTCCTATCATGACTTTGATAGGCCATTTTTAACGCTTGTTCAATCACTGCCTTCCTCGGGGAATAGCGAGCAACAAGGCACAAGTACCGTGGGTGTATCCAAATCGTATTGCGACCGTCGAAGTCTATCCCCATTCCTTGTCTCCATGGGTTTGGTCCTGGGCCCAAACACCTTCCGGCTAAATCCCAGGGGCATTGACAAGATCGTATGAGCGTGCAAAACTGGGGGGCATTTACGACACATGCATCGAAGATCGACTGGTCGAAGACATACGCAAGTCCACCGACAGACCACCGAAACTACGCTGTGCGTTGTTTATGTGCACGAAATCTGAAGTGCACTTAATTACCAAGGAAATTCCCAGATGTAGGCAAAAGTAGACCTAGCAAATAGCCACCAACGCACTTGCTAAAACACGCGAACATGGTTACACCACTGCATAGGGGAGGAATACAATGTGTAAAGGTCAAAAAATAGGCCAAAACCAATGAAAATGAACGGATAAGGCACAACACAGCTTTTGAGAACATGAAACTAGATGTGTCACGATAAGGATATCATTAGCTGGACTTACAACAGGAGCAAATATATAAATGCCGGTAGCGTTGGCGATCGCAATCTGAAAATACAATGAACCGTAAACGTCATGTACCTTTCCATCCTGACTACTGCAGGAAATCGCTGTCACTATACGATTTCCCAAGTTTTCTCCCAAAATAATTTGGATACGAACGAAGTATTCATTCAAGATTACTACATCACATCCGCTAGCATAGGCCTAGGAACTTAGAAATTCGTATCTTATAGAACGAACCAAAAAGCTGAAATCATTCAAGGTCCCCTGAGATATGTGCGTTGCTCCACCGTTGCAAGAACCTGTGAGGATCTGGTGAAGTCTCATTTGTGATGCAGCGACCTTGAAGATAGCGGAAACTTGGACTAAGCGCCCCGGTCCAGGTGTCTTCTAGGTCCAGTTCCAGTTAGATTACAGGACTCTACGGCGAGATGCCTGATCGTCCAGGTTCTTGCACCGACGGTGCTTCGAAAGCAGGAGGTTGGAAAACTCTCTTCAGTTCCTACAAGGGAGGAAACAATTATTTTTATGCCTTCCTCTCGACCATCTCCTAAACCTCACAATCCACACATTGTCCTCTTCAAACAGAACTAACCATGCATTGTCTGGTCTTCCTTTGAACTTGCGCACTGACCCAACCTTGACCACTTCTTCCGCTTACTTATTCCAGCCATTCACCACTCGTGTGGCAAACGATTTGCTCCTCAACCCGGTGGTTACGTGTTCTCGCACAATCATTTTCCCGTTACCTCTTAGTGTCTCTTCTTGATGTGTTGCACGGGCAAAAAGCAGAGCCTATTATACCCTGGAATTTGTGGTGACTTTAGGTCTCTGGCATGTTCAGTGAGAGCAGCTTGTTTTCTGCTGCAAATGAAGGCACAGTAATTATCTCGGCAAGGAAGCACATTACTGCATATGCTTTCCGTTACATCCAAGGGTGCTGTCAAATCCATGAACAGGTACATGAGAGGAAAAACGTCTAACTTACAAGTGAATGGGTGTATTTCTTGTACTTTGTTTCATTCAGTCTATTTTTCTTCTTGTTGTTGTTTTTTAAGACGTCGTTGATTGTCTGATGTGAGAAATTCACAAAAATTCATGTTGTCATAACCTGAAAGCTTCTTTATTCTGTTCATCGAAATCTTTCAATAAATATACCACTCAGTAGGTGAAAAAGATTTCTAGCATGTTCATTTCAGAACGATTCTTCAGCGCTACTGCGTGGCCTCTGAGGGTTTTCAGACTGAAAGTCATGAAAATCATATACCCTAGGCCTGTCGATTGCAGACTAAACGTGGGTACTATACCAACCTTATTCTGCAAGTTCCCGGGGTAAGTGCCGCGATCGGTCAGACCTTGAGGGTACGGAATATCGGTGAGTTTCAGAACTTGATTCGTGGCCTTTCTCTGTACTTGCTCAAATATATCGCGATTTCTGGCCAGCCCCGAATGTACAGTTCGGCTACCGTATTCGATTGTAAACCAAACATAGTTGCCGTAAATAAACTAAAAATCTCTTACAGGAATTGATGTGAAGTTATTTCTTACCGTTCTACGGCCCCCAAACTACGATTTGCAGGCTAGCTGTTTGTAGTGGGATAAATATAGCGTCCTACTGAACCTAAGATTTCATACTTTCCAATATTCAGGGTTTGGGAATTTTTCATTCTTAAAAACTATCGAGCCAGAGCGTTCTACAAACGGCATACCGACACATTCGTCGTTGTTGACGGCAGGCTTCAGTCAATTAGTGACCCATTCTGATTGAATTTGCATAGCAGCTGCATCTCACATGGCGTGCTTAACAGTGCCCCATGAATTCTAAAAGGGAGGCCGTTTATTCAATCAAGAACAGAAGGAGTCAAGGCAATGATCATTTTCAGATTCCCTTGCGCGATTGGCGGGAGATAGGAGATTGATGGATCCGCTTTGACTGCGAAGGGACGACCTGCAAGGAAACTGCGAAAAGATTTAATGATTGACCACAAGCACCGTATGAATGCAGGTAAAACGGTAGAGTGATGTGGGAAACCATTTGGACGGCTTTCACGAAGTCCATGATGATGGAATTTGGGACCAACCAGTCACTGGATGCCTGAATCGAGCTGCCCAAAATACATATTAGTAGTACTGGATCCCAGAGGCAAGAAGCCGTGTTGATAGGGGGAAGAGGATATTATTGTCCCGTAAATGTGTTCAGGCGGCACTTCTCAAAGGTACCCGAGGACTTTGCTGAGGTAAAAGTCAGACCGATTTGTCTGCAGCTAGCAGCCCGGTAGCGATCCCCACTTCTAAGCATTCAGCCAACAATTGCTGTCTTGTACGATATGGAAGCAACACCCAACTCTAAACACTACTTAAATAGGAGGATGTAAGACTTTCTCAGCGCGGCCGGCGCTTCTCGAAGTATGCTGGAATTAATTTCGTTCAGGCCTACTGAACTGAAAGAGTTGAGCTCAACGGGCAAATATTTCACATCTCTCTTTGAGTTACTCATGGCGTTTAGTCTTTTGGCAAGAGTCAGTGTTTGTGCCTGATAGTGGATAAAAAGGGTGTAGTGAACATTGACTTAAAAATCCGCTCCGCCTGAGAATCAAATGTTGCTGATGGCCTACCGGTTAGTTATGTGGCTAGATGTATTTTCCCTGGTTTATCAGTACCACGCATAGGTTCGTAGAAGAAACGGATCTGAAAGCGCTCTAGAGAATCTGATGTTGAGGAATTACAAAGTGCCCTCTTATCCTTGTGTTGCAGAGGTTGCGAATGCGAGTGAATTCGCGTTCGCCTGACTCTAGAACGGTGAGCATGGACCTAGAAACCACTTGGAGAGCTCCTCCAGTAGGTGTCCAATAAAACGAGAGGGTGCGTTCCCTTCTTTTGGGGGATTGCTTTCCTTGGGATGACCAAGCGTTCAGCCTGCCCGTTGCAGTCTTCAGCAGAGTGCTTGAGGTCATTCACGTTGGAGCTCCTACCTGTGGCCCGTAGTTGGCGGGATAATAAGTTTTTCGGTCCTCGAAGGTCGATTCTGCGGAAGGAGCGAATGGTTCTATTATATGGCTGACGTGCGGGCTAGCGAAGGATTTAGTGAATAGGGGGATAGGCATGGTCAGTTTTACCTACAATGTTCGGTGCTGTGACCGTATCTATCGTATATTCTTCATTGTGGATCTCTAAGTCTTGCAGAGAAGGAATATATCCAGCTCGTTACCTGATGGCTTCGTGAACATGGTGGGCTCAAGAAGGACGTGGCGGGATAGGCTTCATGGAGCCACTTTTTATCCAGTCAAGAGATAGGGTCTTAAAGCCTCCTGGAAATAAGATGAGGTTTCAGTTGCCGCTCAAACTCTTGGGTGCCTGAGGATTGGCAGGGAGTCCTAAGGCTGACCTGTAGCGGCCGACAAAAATATCCCCCTGAAGAGTTTCCAAAGGGGTGATGCCAATTTCGGTCCATAATGAATACTCAAAGAGATTTAGGTTAGCAAAATTGTAAGATGGGGTGGAAGAGTGGTAATAACATACTAGCACTTCGCCCGTTCATCTTCCAGATGAGTATTTTAGGACGGCACTCTGGCCGATTTTAGCTGTTCTTCCGTTATAGTTGACCGGAGTGACCCAGGTTTTACTGGCGGCTAACGGGTGGGCTCATTTGGCGAACGCCAGCTGTCTGAGTTTCGACAGTTTGTTTAAGATACGCAAGTTGTTGGTGCAGCTAATGACTACAGAAAACTCAGAAAATGATCCAGAAGAATTGTTCTAAACTGCTTGCCCGAGTTTGTGTTATAGGCAGACAGGGAGTTTTGCATAGCGCCGACTTGTTTTTTGGCGTGGATGCCAGTCTTCTTTTCTTCTGTTTCGTTTCCATGGCGATCAAACAAAAAAGGCGCACGTTTGACGAAGGTTGAGCAGATGGGGATGAAAGTCTGATTTGCAGGAGAGAATTGGAGAAGTGTTTCTATTTGAGGCCATGTTATGTTTAAATAACACTGATTTGGGAGGATGAGCAGTTGCTCTCTCGATTCTTGAGTTGGGCTGCCCAGCTTACTTGACTTCCAGCACAACGGAAATCTAAAGTCCTTTGATTTCTGATTGGCGGCGGTTTTGAAGCTGTGTCACGCGCATATTCATAGGTAAAACTATACACTACACGCAATCATTCAACGACGAAATGAATGATTTGCTTGACTCCAACCATCCTCCTAAGCTTGGAAATACTGAATTCCACCACGGATCTATAGCCTCGCGAAAGCTGCCAGCAGCATGCAGCAAAGAGCACTCCAGGGCAATTGATTCTAGAGCGTGACAATCCGGTTTGCTTTAAGCCGGACTCCCATTTCTAGCCTACGGCGGCTTCTATATAGTTTAAGGCTGCGTCCCTTTGTACAACAAGTGGGATCAAGCACTAAAAGCTCATTTCTCTATGACTATTAGGCTATTCACAATCCTAAAGTTTTGCAATGAAACTCCTCTCTCACAAAAGTTCCATCAAGAGGAGACGCAATTCACGAAATCTTTTCACACAACACTCACTTCGCTGCCCGGCTCTCATCCCGACTAGTAGTCGCCGGAACTCTATACATCCTTGTTTTTTCGGTAGTGGGGAACACAAGATTGTGCAAAGTACTTGAGGAAAGGGCGTACTATCACTCTGCACAACGGCAGGAACATCTCCCGATGAGTGCATAACATTGTCGCAACAAGCCTGGTATGACCTTTTTGGCCGACACTTAACAATGCCCAGAAGGCTAAAAGTCATGTTTGGTGATAAACCCTTGATCAGTGACCTCTAACGTGGCGTGCAAAGTGGTCTAATTCTGACTTGAAATATATTTGCTGTCAGCAGGTGACATTTGCCGACGTTTTGTCGCAGATGCCACCCGGTCGACTCATTCTACAGCTTATAAGCCCTGGAACACAACTTTCCCTGCTACCTTGACACCACCTCCACAGATAAGCAGAGATTAATCTAACTTAAGTCACTTAAAACTAAAGGGAACAGAACGGGTTCAGCCACGGGGCACTGAGGCGCTCCGCCTGTGGTACCTTCTGACCCGAATTCGTAGTTATGTGCACGATTTGTCCGACAATGGTTGCTGGAAAACTCACTCAAGTGCTGTCATAGCAAAGCTGAAAGTTAGTGACCTAGCATAAAATAAATTTAGGAGTCTAACGTCTTACTATCGTTCAGGTAGCTGACCTCAGATATGACGCATCTATCAGTACGGCGAGTCATTTCATCCGGAAGCATCAAGAGATTTGTTGAACACGAATTACTCTTGATGAACCTGCACCACGCCGAAGGCAAAAGCATGTTCTTTGCGAGATGCAAGCCAAGGTGGAACCTGATTACTCGTCCTCAGCATTTACACAACACTTACGTTAGACTTACGATTTGGAAGCTGTTAGTTTTATTCCCGGAACTTGGCGTATTATCCTAGCCCTAGCCATTTTTCAACCCATCAAAGTTTTCCCCAGCATATAACTCCGCTACAGATTTGCATAATGAATTCGTCACAGGCTGTAGAGTTGCTCGGTGGTTGCCGTACATTCCCGCCGATTAGTGCGTTATAGTGATTTTAGTTGCAGCAGCGCCCCGACATCACTTGCACGCAGTTCATCTGATTCAGATACCGTCCGGTCCCAACAAAGTATCCCGGACTCATGAAGGTGCTCCTGGGGGTTGATGCCCTTTAAGAATGAGGGAAGTGCATTGGTTTTTCTTTCCATTATTGTGTTTCAATTACAGATGGAGCAACAAAACTTCCTCAAAATCACACGACCGGTTTCGTGGCTATTTGGGCTCTTCAGGAATGCGTACCGCGAACAAAACCCAATAATTTTGGGCCTTTTGTCTTAGTTCTCAGCTAAGCTTTGCCTGAAGGACTAAAATATTCCAGACCAACCTTCCTGTGATTCGTAAATGGACTTTAATCCATTCCGTCTTCAAAAGATCTAAATTAGATTCCAGTTAGAGAATGAGAGAACACCTTCGGTCTTGCTTCTGTTCGTAGGAGCTAAGGTAAAATCTCCCCCCACGGTTCCCACACATTCAGGCTTCACCTATTTAGGCTGCATATTTACACAAAACTTCCTGGGACTTATCTTCACGCACATATTTTCTTTTCCCACTCCGACCTGTTAACCCTTTGGACCGTTTGGACTCTGCTGTTAACCTTTGCATGGGTCTCCCAGGCGCTATGGGACCTCCGAAATTTGGAACGAACCCGTAGCCTACTCCAATATTTAATCGCTCTTTCTGTTTTAGGCACTCACTGTGGGAGCAAGGTCCTTAGTGAGCTCATATAATCCTTTTGATGTGCGATTCCAGCCTTCCTCGACTAATAGATCTAGACACCTTGGGGTCCAGTAAATGCTTGCTGGTACACTTATCTGATATTTTTGATTTTGACAGAGGCTTAGATAAGTTTGGCACTTGGAACGGCAAGCCATCCACACTTAATAAGCTGAAAGATTTCATCTGGCTGACTGTGGCTATCGGGCGTCAGGACATACTGATCAGTTGCATCTGCCGTCCCCCTAGTACGCAACAGCCGGAGATATTCCCACGAACTGAATCACATAACGCGGCCGCCGACTTTCCAGGTTCTAAGCTAGTGGTGGGCGAGTTCAACACCCTGGGGATTTGCCGGTTTTCTTTCTATTCTCCGAGGTACCTCGGTGGGTGGGCACAGCATGTTTCATTATCCACATGAGCCGACAGTATTTTTGATCTTATTTTCAAAATTTTTTAACTCAGATTCTTACGTCCGTATAAAAAAATTACTCTGTGGTGAACATTCCCAAATTTTTCACAAGTTTCCAGTTTTGTCGTCCGTTATCGTTCCCTCAGCTACTACTAAACCACATCATAGAGCCTCATGATGTCATCTTCCCCTCATGGACCGTAGCCAAATTGGGACGGTTTCTTTATACCCATGGATCATCATATGGACACCGACCAAATTTGCGCAACTCTAGATATGTGCCTTGATCTAATCACTCCAAATCAAAACGGTTAAGCAGTCTGGACCGCCTTAAAATGTATTCCTTAGTCCAAACACGATTCAAAAAAACAAAAGAAGTTGCTGCGATATTGCGAATGAACACCCTGCCGAGGGAGATTGGGACATTCCTCGATTCTCTTCAAAAGAAGAAAGAAATTCAAGCGCCACACCTAATCAACAAGGCTTCAGCACTGGAAAAACTGCCTGGAACTAACAACTCCCTACCTACTGCACATATCACATCTGTCATATTCAAGGGCACAAGCGCAAATGACAGATGTGATATGTGCAGTAGGTAGGGAGTTG
>LUCM01006253.1:0-27332 GCA_008360955.1 Fasciolopsis buskii
GACCAATCACGGATCGGCGGACTCAACTGGTGACTTATTTCACTGGCTGTCACCGCAAGTGACCTTGAACATTATTGGTGGTCACATCGTCTCACCTATGGTGAGTATCTGGGCTTTGGTGACTGGTCGTTTTAAAGTTCCCAGTAGGCTATATAAAAGTAAACAGCTGGAAGTGTAGAACTGGCTTCAGTCATTCGTATACACTGATTCCAGTGACAGTCGTAACTCTTATGTTACGGGAACAGAATAACTAGTGAACTCAAAATATACGAGGAAGTTCATTTTTGCAATGATGTTCAAAAACAACCTGCGACAATCGGAATTCCGCACCACGAAAATGAGTGCAGAATGAATTGCATTTTATTATTATACTCCCTGCTAGCCGAGACGGACTGGAATGCAGCAAGCAGATGCAAATTCTCAGCGGAAATCCAGGGTGTCAGAACACGATGAGACGGGCCACAGCTAACCAAACCAGCACAGTGCACAGCATTCTTGATAAGCAACCAGTGCTCACTGATGTGTTGATATGGGGGCAATCTTAGATTTTTAGCCGAAGCGCTTCGAGAGATCGACAGACGAGTCGGGTCAGACAGCTAAAGTCACAGTCGCTCTAGTGTGCCTTGCGCAATGCAATTCATGTGAATCCGGATGCCAGTGAGTTTGTCAAACATACCACCGTGAAAAAGCAGTAACAACCAACAGTGTCTAGTCTTTGGCTCAGCAGGGGTCGCATTAGTCCGCATTCACACACTGGTAAGACAAAGAATTGGCTACGGAGCCCGCTTCTCCGACCTCTAGTGTTGTTTCCCAAAGCCCTTCTTAGAGCCACCGACACTTCTAACAATATTCTTATTCAGTCCTGGACGCCGACACATCATCCGTTCCATCCACTTAATTTTGTCAATCCCGACATGCCCGAAATATGAATTTTTAATTATAATTGACCGCATCATCAGAGGAACTAAAATACGGCCACTGAAGCACACTGGACCATCTATAGAAACTGTAAGGTTCTCTCGATAAGCTACGAAAGCCGGAAACAGTCGATTTTCACTACTAGTCCATTCACGACGCAGGTATAAAATGAAGGGATAAAGCACTTACCGGTATCTCAAACCAGTTCTTTCCGCTACAAAGGGATTAGTTGTATTAACGGACAATGACATATGGGATGGTACGAAAGACTGCGCATTTCCAGATAGAAAATCTGCATGTTAAGTGATTTTAGCACTTCGATAATATTGCATTCACAGAAGTTGAGTGCATCAGTCCAAAGCTGCAATTCTAAAGCTGACCATTTGGTTAGTCCATAATCGGGGACGACAGTAAACGTCAGCCCGTAGAGAAGCCTGTGCAAGCGTTTGACTGCTCAGCAGAAATTCAACGCCTTTTTACTAGCCTCTGTGTGCTTCTTTGAAGTGTAAGTTACAGATTGTCCACTTTGTCCTAAAACTGCACCGATATTTGTGGCAGAGGCAACTGTAATTGCAACAGAGACCATTCCATGGAAGGAATGTAAAATAAAATCCGACTGAAAGAAGGCTGAAAAATCCCGCAGTGTCTCTTCATTAAATGAGGACAATGAGCAACGCTTGCAAGGAAGAATGTGAAACGAGCAGCTGACTTCCTGTGAAAATTTTCGAATAAATTGACAGTAATACCACAGAGCACTTAAAACGGAACGAAGTGCATGAATATTATGAGGGAAAGGAAAATCAACTAAGGGTAACAGTCGCTTGAGGTCCGGTGAAGTTCCGGCGTAGGTGGTTGTGTCCAACATGGCAGAATTTGCCACCACTAAAAACATATTTCTGAGCTTGATAAAAACACTAAACTAAGGGAACCTTTCGAGTAGGCATCATGAACGAGAATAATGCGTATCTTCAGATGGCGAACAAACCAACACATCGGCCTGATAAAACTAAAGGCCATCTGCACGAGCAACAACAGACCTAGGAGACTGCCTGAGAACCAAAAGGAAATAAATCGCACCGGTAAAACTCAAGCGGAGTATTTATAATTGTCAACAATCCGGATGCACTGTTAAGTGGAGTGTTTGTATATGAGTCTTTCAGAGCATTGCTTGCATGTACTTTTGAGCTCGTGGATCGATAAGGGGCGTCTTTTGGTCATTCAACGATACATGTTTGTCTCAACGCGGATCTCATTGTGAACACTTGTGAGTTACTCTTATTCGGATCTGTGCGAGTGCAATAACGACAACCCAGGTACAACAAAAAAGACAGTTGGGAGCGGTAGGAGTTTGAGTATGTTGTATAGGAGCGTGCGTGAGCAACGCGCAAATGGCGATCGCATTGGGCGATCAACGATCGTCCTCCTACCACAAACGGGGTCCGCACACAGAAAATGACCATCTTTGTCCATTGAAATTCTGTGTTCGTCATAATGGGGAACCGGTATTTTGCCCAGAATTTCCCGTTCAATCAGAGGGCAATGTCTTTGGCCAATGGGTAAACAGGCTGGTCTGGCTTTCTATCCTGGAGCAGAGGTCTTGCTAAACATGCGTCCAAGGAAATCACGGCTACATGGGCGGGATAGCCAATGAGGTAGCAACAAACTGGCCAATCAAAGCGCACCTGATTAGCGGACCTACGCAACTAGGGGAATGCTCGCTCACGTTTGTGACCGGTTTTACCCATCCGCCCGTTGCCTAACCCCATTCTAAGACCAAAAGAAATAGCACGCAATACTGGATAAATTTATGCCAAGTTAAGATGTCAAATGAACAAGATTTGTATTCTCCGTCAACCGAGATGAAAGGACATTGACCTTGTCTCCTGGGTTTACAAATTCATTGCATGGGCGTATTGAATGCTTACGCATGACCCACTGAAGTAAGAAGGAAGGTGAGATACGCCAACAAAAGGATATCCGTGTTGCCACAAAATCTTTCTTCTGCATTCTGCAAGGGATGACGGCGTGTAGAATATAGTGCACACTCACTTACCGTGGATGAAGTTTCCTGTTGCCGCCAAACAGAGTCCAAATCCATGTCTTTTGTAAGTGCAGCCGAATCCTATAACGAAGTTACATATCCCGCTTATGAATGATGTGTATTTCCGGTGCTGATGATCTCCGGACATTTCTTTCCGTGTCATGCAACCATGCAACGATAACACCCTTCTACGGTTGAAGCAGCAGCATTTTTTAAGTGTTCCAGCTGCAGCGCAGCTTCTACAAAATCTTTTGAAGTTGAAACAGACGTAATAACGTCTTACCAACGATCAGCTGTTTCACTTTTGTTTTTTGAAAGACATTCAGTTGTGTTCCAGAATAATTTATCTTACGCGTTACGCCTCTATCTAGTAATCTAGTCACCCCTTGCCGCACATAATGAGCAGTGTCACCGTACGTGGTTGTGAAGATAAAGTCATATATTTAATAATGGGGGAAAAAATACAAACGAGCTGCCAACGATTTCCAGCATGTAAAACTGCCAGATCCAGTTGCCTCAGAGCTTGCGCAGTTGACAAACTGGGTTGATGAACATAAAATGACTACTTCCTGGCGATAGAAAACCTGGGCAAAAACACTTCATTGGGGAACTGGCGATTTGACCAGACGATTTTTCCAATCAGAGCGCAAAACCTTAGACCAATCAGCAAGCAAGGGGGTCTTGTTTTCTACCCCGGGACAGAGATTTTGTTAGTTAAGCGTCCATTCTACTCTCGTGCACGAACTGCAGGAGTTGATGCCCAAAGGTAACTTCCGGGACTGCCTCGCAGACCTAGTCAGTCCCAGGAGCCTTAAAATCTCCCGGTTTGAGAATTATGGCCGCAGACCCTGCAACCACACTGAGAAGAAGAAAGTTTCCTATCCTCCAATGGCGTCGAACCCGGACCACGGAACACATTTACAACTGAGATCCTCGAGCCGCCAGTTGCGATGATGAATCAGAGCCTGTATGTTTGGGTATGCGGTTTGTGGCCCTCCTGTACATCGCCCCTTTGAGACACTAAGATCTACGTCCCACTCCTTATTCTTCCATCCCTTCTATCCACTCGAAAGAATGATTAATCCCACGCCGTTACTTTGTTGTCCCCCTTCCCGGCTGCAACCATGTCTCGATGACACCTAGCACATCTACTTCCAGAGTCCTGAACTGTAGCTCCGGCCACTTACTACCCGCAATTGCAGCCTTTATGGAGGTCACCCGTATAACTCTCCCTCACCGTCCCTTCGGTCACTGAACAGGCGGTGGTGTCGCATGCTCGGGACTTACTCCCGAGGCCCTCGCCCTTTTTTCGCCTGATAGTCGAGAGCCCCACCCTCGCCCCCTCGTTTGTAGCATCTTTATTTTGGTTCTTCCGGTGTATGGCAGTCACAGGTGTCGTTTTCAGACTTAGTGGCCCAACGTGCACCCACCCAATACGTTCGCCAGCAGCCCTTGTGCACGAAGTGGCATTCAGTTGCCCTCGTTCGCCCAAATTTTGGTTTCCAGTTTGTGAACATGCAGCCGCACGGCATCGAATCCAGGCCATCCCTCCTTCGCCTACTTAGCCTTGATCCTGCTTATGGTAGTATCATCCAGCACTATGGTAATCACCTCTCTAATGATCCTCTTGATTCTCTCGGCTGGTGCCGAGAACCTTCCCTTACCCCGTGGTTTGTCCAGTTGCAATAGCATTAGCCATGGGTCCCGGAATCCAGAGCCACTGAATTCCTGCCATCTTCCCAAACGAAGTATCTTTTTAACAGCAACATATTCCGATATTTCTACCCTTCGGAGCAGGTTTACTACATGGTACCTCACCTCCCTTTCCCTCCGCTTCTCCGCCATCACAAAGAGCTCCGGATCCTATGGATGATGACATTGCGACTTCTACCCAATGCGACGTCGCTGGAATTTTGTACGCTATTTGGTCCCCGGTTCCTTTGATGTAGTCCCTTCTCTTCAACTCTCAGCATTGCGCTTATTCTTGAGTATCCATTGGCCGGGTAGCTGGCCTTTTCCACTTTTCCGATTCCTACGTATGTGCGTCTGCTCCTTTTCTTCCATGGCTTTTGTTTTACAGCTGATTCGCTTTTATCTATTTCCCCCTTCCCCTCCCTGAGATATTAATTCCCTTTCATCGCCATCGACGAGCAAATTCTCTGAGGTTTTTATTGCTTCATGTCCTATCTGGGATGCAGAGCCTCCGCTTGCATGTTCGTTCCTGCCAGTGGTAGAACCCTTCTTCGTTGCACAGCGAACGATTAAGTTTATCTTCCGGGTTGTCCATCGAGTCACCGAAATCAAGCCACCCAGCTGGATGCTTCCCCTGTTATCTATTTGCAATAACGTTTGCCGTTGGCTAATCTGAGTATGCTCCAGAATGCCACTTCTTACGACCTTTTGCAAGCTGGACAAACTCAACTTAGTTCGCCGTATTGGCCGAACAGCTAATGTGTCTTTTCTCCTGCACTCAACATGCACAGTTGAGCCATTCACTATACGTATCGCACTGGATCTCTGCTACCAACTTGCCTTTGGGGCAAGTAGGTCTCTCATATATTGTGCCTTTTCCAGGGATTCGCACGGAACCTCTAGCGTGCATGCCATTCCCAGTCGGCCTACACACAGATGACGATAGCACTAAGCCAAACAAAATCTGAAGCAAAGACACCCACTTCCGAGACCAATCGAGAATAGTGGTCGTTCGGAAGTAGAAATATCCGTCCACTAACATCTGTGCCTTCTATATTTCGACTGACTAGGTGCTTCCCCGAAATTTTCTAATCGTGATTTCCCTGGCCTAGGCTACCCGGATACTCTGCGGTGTAGCGCATCTGACGTTCAACGGTGTAATTTCAAACAGACTGATTTTTACACGAATCACCGTGCAGAATTGATGGACCTGAACTGGAGGAAAGTAGCTTCTTTACCGTTCCACATGATAGCATTACTGTACAAGATGAGAGAATCAGTTATTCCCTAAACCAAAACGATGCATTCTAGCAAAACATGAAGAACAACTGGCCGTTTTTTAGCTAGTGTAATTTATAACGAGGCATTCGAATTCAAAACGTTCGGTGTAATCTTCAAATTCTATGGAAGCAAAATTAGTATCCATTGATTTGACCTTCCCAAAATATATGACGGAATTAACCTGCGCGATGACAAGTCTGACACCGTATGCTTTCAATTTTTACGGTAGCCCAGGGAGCTGAATACAAAGGTCGCCTGGGTTTCGGGGCGACGCATTTGGGCAACTCAAGGTCAACACTGTAGGATCAAAACACATTAATAAGGTTGGAATAGAACTAGTTATCGGCAAAGTCAGTGATGAGTATCACAGGCCATCCTGTTTTTAGTTTGTCCACAATCTTCAAGTCTAGCTCATCCTTCGTTCATTCAAGTGATTCATTTGGTCGAAAGCCCCTGGTCATATTTTATCATCTGCATTTGATGCTGCGAGAGGATGGCTCGGGTGTTTCAAACATCTCTACTTATGTTGCTTTTTAAAACGATGGTCGCATGAGATGAGCGGAACCAAACTGATATTGTGGTCCTACCTGGAGCAAAACAGCACGGCTTGCCGTACCAAAACACGTAAGCCCTGCCACAGATAGTTCGGCCCACTTAGTTTGCTTGGTCAAGTTAAATCTGAAGTCACCTTGCAAGACACGACCGAACCCCCAGTCTTTGGCAGTTAGCCAGGTCTTCGATTTCATCAAGTACGCGTGTGCATTGCACACGAAAACCTCACATTATATTTGCTCACGCCTTGAGCTACCAGTTTCAGATTTCTCTTTTCCATCGCTGGCGGTCCGCCTCCCACGCGCATCCGGTGCAGTCTGCCTGCTATGTCAAGCCCAGGTAAAATGGGTACTTCCTAGTGTTTTTCCATTTCCCACCGAATTCAACCCTAATGTCTGCGTAGTGGCGGGCGTGATAAACACGCGTGACTTATACGGTTAGCCAAACATCCGTGCCCTGTCCAACGGACTTGCAATTTCATACTCCGTCGATGAACTGTTAGCACCTTATTAAATTTGAAGATTTGGTGGCGCTCGTGAAGTACACACACATGTCAGGACTGTCATATGGTACGATTATGTGCGGCATGCTAAATTGTGCCACGATGATCAAGAATTCGTGACTATTTATGCTCCTACCGAACATATGGAACTCGCCTGGTGTATATGCTGCGGGGCATCAGTTATAGATGATCATGTGGTCAATCGCCCAGGTTTACCACTTTTAACTGCCAGGAAAGGGTATAACTGAATGGGTCGCGGATGGCAACATGGGCAGAATGCTAGGACAGGAGCTTTCATGGGAAATCATAGAAAGAAGAGAATGGAGAAGCATGAGAATATTTCCAGTAAGCTTGCATGAATATTTAAGAAAGAGGAACGACGGCGGTTATTATAGACGTCAGCATACGTGCCAGGTGCGCGGTTGGGAGTGGCATGTTGAAACATAGAGAGGTGGGCGGTGAAGCGAAAGTGGACAGTCCAATGCGCTACTTCCCCAGACTGTCCAGCGAAGTAGCCAAACGTTTATCTACCGAACAAGGGCGGTGTGGGGTTTCCTCTTTCGCAGGGTCAGGTCTGGGCTGATGGCATACATATCCATTGTAGAAGGTGGCTCATTCCTTCGCAGCACGAGTGTGCTTTGGCTGCTAGGGTCACCCTGATCCAACAGAGAATTTTTCCTTTTTTCTAACAGAGGAATGGTTGAGCCTATATAGTTACTTTCTGTAGTTCCTCCGCCTGACCATAATTTTCCGCGTTACATTTTTTTACGCAATTGCTGGGGGTGGTCTATTTTCCCCACGTTCGGAGATGCTGAAGCAAACCTGTCGCAGTCACTTGTGTTTTCGCGTTGACTAAAGAAACAAAATTGGGGATAGGCAAGCGCAAGGAGGATGGTGGTTTATGCCGTAAAACACAGCTCTTTACGTAGGGCTCCGTCATCGTCAACACCGTGTCTTGCTCTCATTAACGAGTGCTGCTTGAAACTCGCTAATGCGGACTTGTGTGTTGCATAAGCGAAGCAAATCGTCTGTGTGACGTGGACAGATTTTTCTTTTTATAAACAAAACTGGGCTGGGTACTTAAGGTTCACATTAGCAGGTTACTGGGGCGAAAGATGAGTAGGTAGGAAGGGTAAAAGGAACCTCGAAAGTGCTCTCTGGTGAAATGTCTACGAAGAGAAAAACTAGTTCCGGTAGTAACCAGCATAAAGACAGTATCCCTTATGTTGGCAGAGTTAATCAGGGGCGGATGAATCTATTGGGAAAGAAATCCGGGGTGGGAAGGCCGATATGAGCAGGGGCAATCGCGTTTGTAGCTGCCATAGAATCCAGCATCCTTCGGCTATCACGGACCTTAATGTTGTTTAGTGCTGTTGGCTGAGATCAAGGTTTTGGAGAAATTACTGTAGTAACTATTGCAATCCTGACCAAACTTCGAATGCCCGAGTCTCTGAGAGAAAAGGGGCTTAAACGAATAATGGTCTGAACAATCAGTAGCTTCCGGACTTCGTTTTCGAAGGCGATGTTTGACTGTTGGGGCAATGAATTCCACAAGGAACAATATTTCACAATAAAACGGTCCGACCTAGGGTTGGGTGGTAATACAGAACTTAAGTGGTGGGGCAACCAGGGTTGTGCCAAGAAGTATGGGAATGAATGAGAAAGCGGGGAAAGCATATCCACGGTATTTGCACGTCTGCCAGTTGGGAAGCGTTGGGCCTAGTGGTGGGCCAGGGGTAGATCCCCTTTAAATGGTTACGGCTATTCCATTTACCCAGCGATCAACCAGGGTTAATCTTCGGTGTTTGCCGTAACAGGTTAGTATCCTAGGTTCTCTTGCGCCCTCGGATTGAGTGTAATGGAAAGCAGGGGGTGAGGTGTGTATTTGGAAACCGATGGCTGACTCATGCACGCATTTCCGAGATAAGGGTGACGGCCAATTGAAGGACCTGGATGACACTTAGGTAAGTATTTAAGGCAGCCTTAAAACTGGATTGGTTCCGTATGCACCGAATGCTAATAGGAGGTTTATCCCAAAGTTTGGGATAAACAACAAGAAAGAAATGCGACCTTAAAGAGGATTTGGCGATTTCTGGTTAGAGACCTATGGCGGAGAGAATATCGGCTGGCAGAAGGAGAATATACGTTGGTCGGTGGAGAAGGAGCGCCTATCCACCAGGTTATGCAGAAAAGCCAAGTTAGTTTTCAGTCGCCGTAGCCAAAGTGGCTCAAGTTTGAGGGCTAGACAGCGTTCCTTGTAATTCAGAGTCGTCGACCAACCTTTCACTTGCTTAGTGAAGCGTCTCTGAATATTTTCAATGGAGATCCTATCTGACTTTGGTATATCAAAGTGCCGTACTCAAGGAGTGATCGAACGTGTGTTTTATAAATGCTGAGGATGCTGTCGGATAGTTTCATTGTGCGAAAAATCAGACTTACAATTCTCCTTGCTTCAACCGACCGAAAAACTACATGCTCTGAGAAATTTAGAGGGGATGAGTAGCTGAGACGGACATCACGGATGATGGGTTTAAATGCAACAGGTGATCCATGTGACAAAGTTGAATCTTTAGGTAGTGCACACCTATGTGTGAGTATTTCGCTGTTGCCGGCGGAGAAGCTCATCATCCAAGAGGTACACCAGTCGTCCGGGGCAGAAAAATCGGCAAAAATGTCTTTAACAGCAGCAGTAAATTCATTTGATTTAAGAGGTTAAACTAGTTGTATGTCATCATCAAGCAGGAAGGGGACGCCTTGTGATACTGAATTATAACAATAATGCTCTATATTTCTCGATTTTCCAGAGGCATGCGAAAGCAACAGCAAATTTTTACAAGGATGATGCACGGGAAATGTAGATGATAGAAGTCCAATGGGATAAGTGGGTGGGAGCAATATTTAGTTATTGCAGAAGCTCACTGGAAGATGAAATGAGATATTGCAAACCAATAGGGGAAGTACAAGTATACCAGTGAAAAGAAAAATTGTTGGGAACTCAATTTTCAAGACCAAAAATAAGAGTTTCCTGTGACTGTTTGCAAGCAGCGGACTACGAGCCATTTCGTGTTTAAGTGCAGCAAATGTGCTCATTGCTGTCGCACAACATGGACGGAGCCCAGCGGTGGATCTTGATATATGGTTACAGACACCAAACGTCGGGAGCGGTAGGCAATGGACGGAAACGTGAAGCTGAAGAGGCGACAAGCAGTAGTAATGCGTTAATTGGATGGAGGTGGTGAAAACCAGGCGGAACGTCAGGCAAATTGGATGAGACACGTAGTTGACAACAAATGGCAAAAAATGCTGACAGCCGAAAAAAATTGTCTCAAAATATCTGGAGGAAATTCGTGAAACTTCGGATATGGAACTACAAGGATAGTGATAACATCTACATACGGATGATGGTAAGCTGTACCGAGAGGCGCGTCAGATAAGAGAAACTGTGTATGAACGCTCCTTAAATACACTAGCCAAGAATGTCCTCTATGCTGTCATTTGCATTGTCGCATCTTTTGATCTTAGTCAGCAGTACGGGTGGGGAATGAGGTCTGCAAACCTTTCCGGAGACAGCAGTAATCGCGGTTTCGCTCGATCTCAGAAATGCGAGTTGAGATATCCAGTACGATAATCCGCGTGGTTTCGGTCAAACGGGCCAGAACTCGAGTGCCAGTTCTGGCTAACATGTTCTTAAAAGGAATGAGTAAGATATTCGGAAACAAAGACAGCGGTACACCGTTCCTCGCTGTGAGTTGTTCTCGCTGTTTTCTTTTGCAATTTAGAGTGTTATTAGAGCGTTATTGTCGTACTTTTAGCATAATTAGATTCGTTTTCCTCGTCGAAATATTTTCTAATTTTTTTCGACCATTAACCTCTAACCTCATTCCTCGCTGACCTTTTTATCTATATTTGCCTCAAGCCTGGACCGCCACATATTCATCTCCCGCCTGGACCTATATTAAAGGTCTTTATGCTGCTAACCACTTATTCTACTCGTCTATCGATCTACTTTTAAGGGCAATTTTACCAATTGGCCTGTCTATTTACCTTCTCACCTTTACGCTCCCGCAATTTTTGACACCATCACGTTGTCTGTTATCAAACGTTTATAGCCTCTCATAGCCATTTCTGACGTCCTTNAGTACGGGTGGGGGGTATGAGGCGCGTAAGCCGTTCCGGAGACAGCAGCAATAACGATTTTAATCGATCTCAGAAATGCAAGTTGAGATATCCAGTGCGAAGATCCGCGTAGTTACCGTTGACCGGGCCAGAACAGGAATGATACGGTAGCAGATTCAGAATCGCCAGTACGAGGACAGAAGCGTTAGCAGAGCGTCTGCTGCGGTTGCGACATCAGAAAAGCAAGAGAGAAGTAGTCTGGCTTGGGTGCCAGCTTGGGGTTATGGTGATTGTTGGATCGCGACAACATACCTACACCATTGTGCATCTATTCTAGAATGAGCAACGGTAGCAGTTTTAGGCGTAGATAAATGTTAGGGGCTGCCAAGAACGACCTACTCCGCTCCGCCAAGTCAGTGAAGAGGATAAGATGGCAAGAAGAGCGAGAGGTACACAGGCTGGTGTTTAAAATCAGCCCACAAACGCCAACAAAGGAGCAAAGAAACCCGTTTTTGTTCCACACTGGCTTACCAGCGTTAAATGTATATTATTCAAGCATATCACATCAATCCTCACTCCTCAATGCCGACGACATTTCCATTATTCATGTCTTTGAACAATGATTAGCCAGTGTTCTTCGTCTTCCGCATTTTCAAAAGGCTTTTGACTATTTTCTTGGCTCCAGGATCCATGGTATCTATAGGCCATTAATACTCTTGCCGCCAGCTGTTTTGGTCTGTTTTGACAAGTTTTTGCCTTGCACTCAAGGTCTTTGGAGACTTTCTTTATGACATTTTCAACATTCATGTCCATTATATAGACCCGTTAAATCCGAATACTGCAGACACCTCCACGCCCGCCACCATAGTTCAGTTGAACTCCGCATCTGCGATACGCATCGTTGGTGCGTATAAACACTTTGTTACTCTTGATATGCCAGTTATGCTATTTCTTCTCATTTCGTGCCAAAATGTTTATCTGCTTGTTCAATGCAACTCGCAATACCCCTGTAACATTTGATCATACAACCAAGCATGCCTCTCGAATTTTCCGAGAAATATACGAATATTATTATTATTATTAATACGGACCCGCTGTACATGAAACGGGGAATCAGTCATAACTGGTCATCTGTGAACAACCGCCAATTTTTTCAACTCCAGTTGCCAAGAAGTGGCACCACAGAAGTGGGTCTATAAGACTAGATGTCTTAATGCGGATCACTGCTTGCCTTTAACCGGTAGGAACACCTGTACATCACACTTGCTCGGCCGTGAGTGATTGCAAAACTGACAACCCTAACAAGTGGCCGGTACAAGGAAAAGACAGTCAGAAGAATGAGCAGGTTGATCATATTTTGTCAGGAGCGAACGGGGCATGCACGAGCGACACACAAGCGGCGACCTCGTGGGGCGGCCAAAGTTCGGTCGGACACGCTATCTGGGGGAACGAATCCGTGTTCCGCTACAGGTAGCGCAAGGCAGCATTGGCTGGATGCTAAGACAGGATTTGCCACGGGAAGTTGCAAATAGATTAAAAGGCAGAAGCAACAGAATATTAGGATCGGTAATTTCTTTTTGAACAGGATGACAGCAAATTGTATCACACATTAGTTTCCGTAGGCGTGCATGAGTGAGGAATAATGGCGACAGTTGTTCTGGACGTCAGCGTGCGCACTATGTGCAGTTGGGAAGACAGCGGCAAGTTGAAAACTAGAGAGATGGGTAGTGAAGCATAAGTGCGCAGTCCGAAGCGCTACTTCTTCAGATCATGCATCAACGCAGCCAGGTGTTTATATACGGACAAGGGCGATGTGAGGTTTCCCTTTTGACATGATCAGGTCTGGGTTATTGAAATGCATATCCATTGCAGGTGCCCCATTCCTTTTCAGCCCGAGTATGCTTCTGCTAATGGGCTGGAGCTGATCCCAGCAGAATCTTTCTTCGAAACGGGAATGGCTGATCCCATAAGGGTGCTTTCGATGGTTCCTCTGTCTAAACTTAATTTTCCGCTACATTTATGTATTTTTTGCAAATGCCGGGGCGGTCGGCTGTTTCCACGTTGAAATATACTGAAGGGAACATGCTGCGGTCATTTGGGTTCTCGCATGTACGGACAAAAGCAAACCAAGATGGGTAGGTAGGAAGAGTAAAAGAAGCTGCGGGTGTGTCCTATGAAGAAATATCTGCAAGGAGAGAAGCTAGTTCCAGTGACACTCTGTAGAGGGCCAGGGTCCTTTATGTTGCCAGAGCGAGGAAACGACATGCCTACCCGCTGCTTTCCAAATGCACGCCGAACCTTTTCCATTGCAAGTCTGTTACAATATCTCATGCTGGGATAGATTTGGTAACAACACTCTGAAATGGGTCTGACGTAAGTTTTGAAGAGGTTCGGTTTATTCTGGTCCAGCTTAAGGGCCCCACGTAGCAACCAAAATATCTTATTGGCTATTGCAACTTCATTATGCGGATATTCCCAAACGTTGAAGCTGCAGAAGTAATTTGTTTGCAAGTCTCAAATCTTGTTGCTAATGGGGGTGATTTGAATTCCAGTTTTAAGCCTTCCTATGGATAAGGTGTACTTGCAGCACAGGACACACCTCTTCTCGGCTGAGAACTTCATTCGTTGGCCCAAGCTTTGAGGTATATTAGGTCTCGGGTTATTTCACCGACAGTAGAGCCCAGATCCTCAAGCTGAAAGGCATAAACGATTTTGCTGTCGAGAGCGAATAGGAAGGAAACACCGTTTCGGACAACATTGAAGACACAATTTACGTACAAAGAAATATCAGGGGATCTCGTATACTGCTTTTGACTCCGCATTCAGTTATCGGCCTGTGATGGGAGGTGAACCCATTTACTTGCACTACTAGATTTCTGAATGAAGGATATGACGTGAACCATGAAAGTACAGGGCCAGTGATCACATAGGATTTGGTTTTGTTTATCGGCCTACGGTCGGATACTGTGTAAAAAGTTTTTTCATATCCAGATAGACTGCTATCACCGACTTTTCTGTGTTAGCAGCCTTTGCCCTTGTATCCAGGCCATCAGTCATGCACGTAGCGCAAGATTTCTGTTGGATAAAACCAAGATGACCAGTGTTGACGATTTTGCGGTCCCCAAGATATGTGGGAACTGCTTTTTAATCAAGCGCTTCACGATTCTAGAGGCGACCGGGGTATGGTTGATCGGCCTATAATTAGCAGGCTCAAGCTGTGCCTTTACCGTGCATGCAGATTATGATAGAGGCTTTCCACTGGGAGTGAAAACTACCGCATTAGACAGAGGGGCTGAATATGTTAGCCAGAACTATTAAAATATCTCCCGGAAATAGTGTGAAGATGGCATAAGGTAACGAGTTTGGTCTGGGGTGATAGCCGACTCCTGCTTTTTCCACCAACGGAGCTATCTCTTTCGGTAAGGAAGAAGCTGTTGGGAAAGTTTCCTAGGTCAGGCATAGTAGATACGAGTTTGGAAGGATACCGTCAGTTGTTAAGGGTAAGGCAAGACATCTGCCAAATAACTCAGCGACTTCTTGAGCGTTGTGGAGATGTTTTATCGCAGGTGAGGTGGTGGATAGATGTAACCGAGAACCTAGCGTGGTTTGCTCTTGGTGTAACTAGTTGTGTCAGGGCTGCCTGTGGGTGGAGTTGGCTTAGAGAACTTAGTTGATGCATTTTATTATGGGAGTCTATTGTCGTTTCTAATTGTCTTGACGGGCGAATTGGTCGCAGAAACAAAGAAAAGTCCCAGGTTCTAAGTAAGATTTTCTGAAGTTTGGTGACTTTGCAGCTTAGTCGGACATAGCTGTCCTTTTTGTGGGAATCAAGCGAGTCTGTGTCGTTTTAATATTGCCAAGGCATTGGCACAGGAATGAGTAAAGCTTCTCACTTGCCATTTGCACCTCAGTTGACAGGAAGAAAGAATCCCAATTACAACTGCGCAGCATAGTTGGCGGGAGACCCCTGTCTACCATAAAGTAGGGCCTAGCGATTGGAGTTTGGAAGGTAGCATAAATGTGCAGCTGTCGGGAAGCTGATCGCATCCAGGGAAGCTACTTTCAATGTATGTGCAAACTTGCTTTTATCCAATCGCAAAAACTAGCTCTAGGATATTTCCGTTTCTTGTTTGGGTCGGCTACGTGTTGTATCCATCCTCCTTGCTGAATAGTAGCAACGAAAGGGAGCAAAGATTTAGAAGCAGTAAAGGTTGACCAGCAAAGGCCTGGAGTACTGGAGTCTCTCGCTACGACTTTGGGATCTGGTAAGATGAGAGACAGTTAGTTTCGTCATTTAAGAGTAGGAAATCGTTCTTACGAGGGCCCGGCGGTAAACGCATCCCACAGCGGAGATTTTCACTACCAGTGTCAGCCTTAAGCCATATGGTATCCTGAATGCAATTTAACTGAAGATCCTGGCATAATGAGGCTGGTATTGAATTGCTGACATACACGAGCTGACCGCCCTTGCCATGCAATGGTTGACATTTTCAGAATGTTTGCTTTCCGATGATGGCACTTGTACTATCTGGAGTGTCATCATTGAGCTAGGTCTCGGTGATTAGTAGCAATTCGTAATTTGAGGAGAGTGCTGACAGACGAAGAGATTGTTGTCCCTAATATAGAACGAGCATTTAGGGGAAACCGTGACGACTGGGGGTTGTTTTAGCATTCAATCAATTTTTCCGATTGGTTTGCTTCTCATTTGAGGCCTCCCTTATTGGGTACGGTGGTGCATTGTTTGAATGATGGGTTGTCGGCCCAGGGCAGAATGATGGTACATTGGTAAACAGTAAGACTTGACAGTGCATGAGAAGGATGCTGGAGTTACCTCTCCTATGATTTCGCTGGCATATTAGGGATAACCTTAGGCCACTGGATTGCGTCGCCGGACCTCGGGTTGGAGGCATCTTGAGGTAACACCAGGTGGGGCCTTTTACTCGAGGACCGTATAGGAGATGTAATGGTCAGATCCAGGGCCACTGTGGGTGACTGTGCTAAGGGGTCTCAGGCAGATATTTTACAGCCTTTTATTTGACTCAAGATTGGGGGAGTGGGAGGTTTTTAGGGCCGTCAACATGCGGGTGTTACAGATTTTATCTTCAATCCCCGATATGCCTCCCTCTTCAGGGGTCTTTTTGGTGAATATTTGTATTTTTGTAAATAGGCTGGTTTTGGCAACAACTTGGCAGTTATCGATAAATTCTCTATCCGTAGATTCATCTGAAAATTTAAAAAGTAAGGGACAGTCGTAGAGCCGTGACTTTTCCTTAATCTAATGCAAGTGCACTTAGATGATCCATGCCACAGACGTTAAGAATGGGTGGCTTCACAATTTCGTAGGTTAAGCGATCGGAAAAATTAAACGCGATGGCGTTTTTATCTACTGCTCTTCATTTACGAACTTCCATGGTGTTTGAGTCCAAAAAGCAACATGTGGATATTAAGCTTTACGAGGTGGAGGAGCTTGGATGTTCCATGACATTGATCGCCAGGGATAGATGCGAAAATGTCTTCAAGCGAGTGAACATTATTCTGTAGGCTCTTTATCGTCTGCCCAAAGTCAACAGTTCTTTATGAGCCCTCGGGCATAGGTTTACAAGTGTTGAAGAACATTGGGGTGGTTCCTTCTGGGTGTGCCATGCTATATCCGCTTGATTTCGAGTGCGGGATGATCTGTTTTCTTGCGTGAACCGCTGGACGGCTGGCGACAGCTCGACGGGCAACTTTGTCTGAGGACATTTTAGATCGGGCTACATGAGGTACCAGTGACAGAACAGAGAACTGACTCACATTTGTGATTTGCCTTACTTGTGGAAACAGTGATTTGCTAGAGTGGTCTTAAGAGTAAACTGAGTAAGCGCAGTAATACAACGGATTTTTACTGTTTTCCAGGAATTTTTCAGCGCGAATGTTTCCCCGGTTGTTCCCCGAAAATTCATATCTCATAATCAGATAGCAGTGAGCGCGACAAGGCTAAATAGGATACCGTGATTAACGATAGTGTTTACTGTATCTGATAGGAAATTTTGGCGAATATTCAAAGTTAATAACCACATATTAGGTATGCAAGAATGAGTCTGAATGTTAGCTATAAGGCCGAGTATACTGCATGGAGCAAAAAGAAGCGGCTTAAGTCCCACGATTTGAGTGACCAGCAAGATAGTGCCCCGAGGTGTGGATGCGTGCAATAGAGAATAATCACAAAAAGGCTAAGCTCTACGTCGCAGTGCTTAAATGTAGTTCAGTTCAAACCTGGAAATCGGACAAAATAAGCCCAGGCAAAATACTGGAAATATGGTTGGGCAAAGAGCAAGTAAAAATCGACGTTCAGAAAAATTACGTGAAATTTTCTGATTAAGAGAAAGATTCTAATTTTTACTAAAAATGTTAGAATGGCAAACTAGAAAACGATGGGAAGTCACACGAGGTGCAGCGTACCGCGGGTAGACTTTGCCGGATTGTAAGTCTGTGACAACACAAGAAGACATATCTGAGGCGTTCAATCATTGTTTTTCCCCTCCGTGGACCCAGGTAAAATCAGCGACTCGACCCAACCACAGGAAAGGAATAACTCCACCTTATCTACTACATCTTTAGACGTTAAAACTGTTGCACAACACCTAGCTAGTTTCAAGCCAGGGACTCGCCAAGGTCCTGATAGCATCTGCTAGCGGCTGTTGTTAGTTGAGGACCTAATTTACCATTACTATTGATCAACGTCTTTACAATTCCAACAAACTCTGGCGTATTCCCGATTACCTGGAAGCATTCTGTAATAATTTCTTGCCATAAGAAGGGATCTTTGCATGATTTTTCTGGTTATCTTCTGATTAACCACAAGCCTGTTATCTCCAGGGTTACAGAAATGGTAGTAAAAATTTCATCGTAGACTCCCTCTGAGCCTCCAATATCCTTAGCCCCAGAAAACATGGATTTATCCAATCGCGTTCCTGCTTCACTTGTCACGCTGGCTTCCTTGACTTCCTAACCAACCTAGGGGATCGAAGTATGGATTTCGCAGTCAATTACCTCGATATGTCCAAGGTCTTTGACCGTGTCTAAAGTTAGCTCCTTTGGCAACACCGATTCCCCTCTTTCATGGCTTTCGTCCTATTCAACTCAAAGTTCGCAGTAGCTGTTCACTGACGGTATTACTTTTAATCTCAAACCTGTTACCACTGGCACCATTGAGGGTAGCGTACATGGCCCCTTGTTATTCTCTATGCATATTAAGGGCGTGCTAAATTCAGTATCTGGTGGTGTCCCCTTTCTGTTTCCTGATGAAATAAAAAGCAATGTGTTCCTATATGGGTTTAACCACTCCTCTGCTATCAAAAAGGAAATACAACAATTGAAACCAGGTTTTAGGGGAAGTGGACCATCCCTAGCATTGGGTCCGTATCCAACCAGTCTTGACCCGATTCTGCAGAAGAAGAAACCCCACACTGCCCGTGTTTGCCTGATATGCTACTGGCTCCTACGCTGTATATCTAGTGGGGTATTAGCGCACTAGGCTCTCCACATGTATCCATTGCCCTGCCCATCTAAGTTTCCACACCACTTTCCCTGTCTCCCATATGCACACCGAGCAAGTGTGCTCAGGTCCTTCACACCAGCCGCCATTCTTTGCTGGATATATCTTCACGAGTGGTAGCAAGAGAACAACTTGACCAGGCTGTTTCGTTGAATGAATACAAACTATCCAAGCCCGACGAAATTTTGTTGCTTAGATTGATTCTTTGCCTCTATAGTGTTGAGAAAATGATTACCACTTTCGACTGACTTGCAAGAACGAATGACGTTAGAACAACAAAGGGAGCATCGACGTGCAATGTGTTGCATAAGTCTTTGGAAGGTGAGGAAGAAGCGGCTGATACAATGGTCTCCAAAAGCGGAAGGTGGGTGCAATTCGAAGGCCGAGAATGGTAAGTATGCAGAAAATTTTACCTGCCAAGCCCACTAGAAACCAAGTAACCTACATATTTGCGAGACCAATTGCCAATTATCCTTCCCATATGACCTTAAACTATGAAGTGAAATAATTCCCTCATTAACTACTTGTGCTCGAGGCTTGTGTTTTCATCTTTCTTCTAAAAGATAGTGACAATTCTAACACGCCAGTTTTTACCGCGCATGTTGCAATAAATTGTCAGTTAGAACACGCATTCTGTCAGTCGGCAGCTCATTTACTCCCTGTCAATCATTTGTTAATTATAGGACATTGTTTCACTATTCACTTGTGGTCCTGCACTCACACGATTAGCCACTCGCATCCTCACATGCATATTCCGCGTTGCCTCCGCGTTGCCTCCGTGATTCCTGCTTCTTTCAGGCTTGTTTATCGGTTAAATTTATAATTGAGTGTCGCACAATTTACAAATTAATCGCGTTACATTTTGGGCTTCGACTTTGTCCGCTTAACGGTTGTTTACAAGGAGTTTGGCACGGGGCTGGGTGTGCACTGCAGCGCGAAGCTGAGCATCAATGCCTCTCGCTTATTCCCCTTAGAGATTTTAGTATATCAGTAACGATCTCAGTGATAAAGAAGGGAAATAACGAACCAAGAGTATTTGTACCTCAAGTAGGCCTCCTAACATGATGAAACAACTTGCCCAGTCTTATGCACGAGATGGACTTGGGTAAGGCATTGAGGGCTATGGAGTGATGACCAACTTATTTTGGGAAGATTGAAGTTGCCGACCATAACGTTGGCAGACCATGGGAAAAGAAACGGGTCATTGTTGGAGTATATAAATCACAGACATCCCCAAGTGAGTGGCAGATGCAAGTGATAAGTATTTTCTGATCTGCGATTGATTGTGACAACCACGAGGATTCATATTTTTTGCAGTGTGGAGGTTGGTCTATGAAGTAAGCAGAAATTAGGTGAATTGTGACTCTGTTCGTGAACGAAGGGGCCAAGGCAGTTGAAGAAATCCTTGGGGGTTAGCTGAGCGTCATGATAGTGGTTAGGAGGTGGCCTGCGGTGGAGATTAGTGGGAGTTATTAGGGTCGTACATAGATAAAGATAGGTTCAGGGGTATAATAAAGGAATAAGGCATTCTGATTGTGTTCAGTTTACAGACCAGTGTATTCAGTGAGGCAGAATTTTTCTTGTTGGGACTATTGAAGGAGTTGGAGGCTTCTCTGGGCAAGAAATTTCATGGGGGCGGCCTAATTGGACAGCAGATTGCAATGGATTATGGTAGAGTGATAACATTGTGGACGTTAGTGAGGGGTAAGGCGGGGAGTGGAACTGGTAGATCAAGGTCGACTACTGTCATCTGCATTAAAGGGGTTGCAGGCCTTGACGGCAGTGAGGTCCTTACGGGGCTCGGAACTAGAGGAGCACAAAGGTTTGGCGTTTGTGGTGGTTGGTGACGGATTAGCTCCAGGTCTGCCAAAGGCTCGTGTTTACGGAGTCTCCTTGTTGGAGGGTACTATGATTCGTGTAAACTTGGTGTTCTCAACGGTGTTTTGCAAGCCGCTGGCCTTAACTTCACTTTGAGAATTGAAATAGTGGGGAATTGTGGTGGCACTGCGAATGTCTTGCAACTTGCTATAAGTACACCCGCGGGTGGGCGCGCCAAAAGCATTATGAATGCCTGATTTGACCGTCTCAGGGGCAAGCAATCAAAGCTAATAAGTAAGGCAGTTATTTTGCTTGCAGTTAAGCGTTTACAGAATCTAATGTCAGGTAGATGCTAAGTTTGCAGGACTGGGAAAGCTTGGGGTTCCGAGACATTATTAAGTAGAGGCAAGCGCCGTACAGTTTCTTATAAGGGCTGAGTCCTATAGTATAGGTTGAAAATCGTTTTGGTGGAGTCCAGGGGATTTCCTTTGCGCCGGTTCACAAAGGTATACGAGAGCCAATGAATATGGGTTGGGTCCACGGCGAGCCTCCGTTCTGTTGTCCTCGTCATTTCTCATGGACTAGAGGCCAACTGGTGAGAAATTTATTCGGCAACCTACTTAGTGTGATATAGGTTTCGTGTTGAAGAAAAGCTTCCACATATCAAGAAGGGGTTGCAAATTATTTTTATATGAAGGCCATGGTTGGCTGAAGTGAAATGCAAGTGATGTCGGATGTGGCTTAGAAGGTCCCTATAAGTACCCATGAAAAATTGATCGAACTCGCTTGCGCAAATGCAACTACTTGGATGCGTTTAGATGGACTCTGTTGGGACTAGTTTATGTATTGGAAAATACAAACCGTGCCCGATACTACTCAGGGGAATCATGGTGCAACTGTATTGGTTGTCAAAAAGTTTTAGGAAATCTGGAATTTTTTAGTGGGCTTGTTGCCAACGACTGGTGGAACAAAGCTAAATTAAACAAAGAACTTACTTCAAATTTACTCCTCTTCGGGAGAATTAAGGAAACGGTTATTGAGCCAATAATAAGAAGTACGGTTGAAAAGCAATTAGTACTGAGTGAGAGGGACTAACAGATAATTGTGGGGTGGTGTGGTTCTTTTAAGTAGGACGGATAATTAAAAATTAAAATTATGCATTTAATCACTGGGCCAACGTCGGGCCTGGCCTTAGCGAAGAAAAGCGCCGAAACGAAAGAACCTGAATCCTCGTACTGGTAAAGTGCAACTTACTAAATCTCAGCGGCCACCGAGGCAGAATTGTGATGATTAGTGTGGATGAGCCGCCCCCAGGGACGGAGTGAGGGAACTGGGAAATCTTAGTGACGACTGATCATTTCACCAAAGAATGCAAAGACGTTTTGGTGCTACAAACTTACAATAAAACAACAGCAGCTGTTATTTTCGACTACAGGGTATGTAATGATGTAGCGACGATTCACGTTTCCTGAATTGAGAAATGCATGCGGAAGGCCAAATAAAATTTGTACATGGATGATGCAGGGGAAAAGTTAATAATGGAAACCAGAGTGGATATGAGGATATACATTATTTTAGATTGCTCGGGAAGCGCGATCAGAATGTGCAAAGGAATACGCAGTGCACAATTATGCCGGACAAAGATCAAAACTGGAAACCGTTTTGCAAGACTGTACATGGTTTTCTGGGACTGTTCGTGAGCATCAGATTGCGAGTCATTTCGTGACTAAGTGCACTAGCTGTGCATAACGCTGGCGCAAAACTTCAGGGGAGCTCAATGGCGGATGTCAAAATATGGCCGTAGGAACAATCTTCAAGAGCATTAAGCTGAGGAGTTGATAATTGGATAGACAGTCAGAAACAACAGGAACGTTATATAAGGTGTATAGAGAATTCGCATTCAACAGCAATAAAAGGCCGATAAAATGCTGGAGGAGGCGGAAGAATACTATCAAGCCTGCCGGAATTCATGGAGAATTAAATTTTATGAAACGTTTTGCAGAGAGAGAATATGGAACTTTCATGGCTGCCGATTTCACTCATATGTGTCTGACGGCAAACTGGACTGGGAGGCGCAAAGGAAGAAACATTTTTGTGACAAGTAAAATTTCCTAAATACACCAGCCATTGATATATTCTGTGCTGTCATTTTTGTTTTCGCAGTTTTTGACCTTAGATATTTTGGAACTTGAAGGGGCGCACAAGGCATTCCAGCGGCAATGTTAACTGTGTTTTTAATCAATCTTGAAGATTCACCTGAGCTGAAGTATCCAAGGGGGTCAGCGAAACGGTTTTAGTTTAACGGGGCAGTAATCAAGAGCCAGATCTGGTCAGAAGGAGAGGGGAGCCACGCGGAACTGGTAATAGCGCGCATAGCCCGGGTGAGTGCTCTGAAATATAAAGGCGAGAAGTAGTCTGGTCTGGATAATAGATCCGAGTTATGGTGATCAGTGTATCGCAGAGAAATAGAGGCATTATTCGACTTAGGATTGGTAGTGTGAATGAAAATGCAGGCTAAGAAGTAAAAAAGGCTAGGTAAGAAGTCAAGATTTATGATGGAGGGTGGGCAGTTAGGGTTAATTGGCCTCAAGTCAACTGCCGGGGTGTTTATCGGTGATACTTCGAACTGGTGCCCTGGTTAATAATAAAGAATTTATGTGGAATGGTGACCAGGGTCGTACTGGGATCAGGTTGTCATTATGACGCGAAGTAAATCAGCTGTAAACAAGTTGGAAACTACTACGGAGTGCCGGTTTTTGATCTTTTGCCAGTTTCCAGTCTGCTCTGCCCTGCCGACCTAATAAAGGAAGTACGGCAGTAATTGGAGGATCATGGAGGCTGATGTTTTCAGAATAGAAAACGATTGACTAAAACATAGCTTAGTATGGTTCTTTTGACTAATTTCGTTTTCTCAGTGGGGCCGTAGGTTGGACGGCATAACGGCAGAGCCGTTGGTGTCAACAGTCTTTAGAAGGAAACCGGTATAAGACGGTAAAAGTTTGGGTACCTAACTTCAGATAAAGCCCAAAAGTCTAGATAGCCTTAAAGGGCTCGTTCCAGACTGATTAGTCCCGGTTAAGCCGACAAATTAAGATACGTTGAGGAATTTAGGCAATACACCCTTGAATTGTTAGATGCTGACAGGATCGGACGTGCACCGATGACCTATTCCATAAGGCGCAGTGAGCAACGGTGAATAATTTCGACCTAAAAGACAATGGACGGTGGTACTCCAAGGGACAACGGTAGGGCCCTGAGAGGGTAATAGCACTCATTATCAAATCGGATGGGGTTTCCAGCCCAGTGTGCTTGAGACCTTAGGAGTTTGAAAAGTAATGTGAGTTAAAGCTTGATACGACGCACCCTTCTCTGTGGCTAAGGCTTGATTTCGGTCCAAGAAATTCTCCTGTTTACCCGTTGTGCTTTTCTATTGCAGCATGATGAACTCCGTGTATTTTCGGGAAAATCATCTGCCGGGACTCCAGCTGTGGTCTACAATGCCATTTCTATGGCATCGGCTTACACCTGAGAGTGCGGAAAGTTTTAACAATAAGACCATTAGTTCTGTTTGCGTTTGCGACTTGGCGGAACGCTTCCTCGTGGAAGTTGAAGGAGGAGGAGTATTGTAGACCTAATTTTTTTTACAAAATGAGTGTTTAGCGTTGTGAGACTGCTTATAAAGAGCCTACCCGGAGGAACGCGAAATTTGTAGACAAGAAGAGCGCTTTACGCGGCAGGGAATTTAATCGCCCATTGCCCGCATCACTCGTGAATGAATATCCTCCATGATGCTGGTCACGGTTTGGAGTAGGGAAGATAACTCGAAAGAATAGACTACCCTGATGTCGTCAGCGAACAACAAAGGTGTACCTGGGCTTGCTGCTCGAAGAATGTCGTTCACGTAGAGCAGGGAGAGTAAGGGTCTGAAGACATCACCTTGTATTATGACTCTAGTGATTGTGCGGGATTGGGATAGGTTTCCGCTGACGCCGCCAACGTGAAAGCAGCCAGAGTGGTAGGAGGTTAACCAAGAGTGAAGCGGATGTACTAAGCCATAGGATTTGATTTTTAGTAACAGTCGTTCATGCAGTACGCAATCAAGCGCCCTGGTGATTTAGGAGATAATTATAATGAAATTTTCTTATCAGCATTCAGAGTGAGCAGGTCAAAAAATCAAAGTGGTTTGAGGTAAAGAATCTGCGCTTAAGAAACCCATGCTGAAATTCACCAATTAAGTCGTTGGTCGTGAGAAAGCCAGTTAGTCGATCCTTGACAATTTTGTTCTTTAGTCTGGCCAGGATGGGTGTCTGGCTTATTGGACGGTAGTTTCGCGGATTGAAAAGTGGTCCATTTTCGTGGAGAGGAAAAAACGGTGAGTACTAAGCCGGAAATACCCCACTGGACATGGAGGTAGTTTAACAATAGGTTTAACAAAAGAAGTGCAATATCGGATTTGCCGCAGCGGAATAGGGCATGGAAAAACGGTCTGATTCAGGTCGGTAAGAGGATTTGATGATGGCGACAGCCTCCTCTATTTTCTCCGCATTAAACAAAATGGACGAAGACGTTTGGTGGGAGAGTGCCTAAATTGGTGGTGACGTCGGTGGTGAGGGTGAAAGAGAAGAATGAGTTAAAATACTCAACAGCTTCCCTCGGATCATCGAACTGCCGGCTGTTGTGTATGATGTACGTAGAGGTTTTTAATTTTTTGCAAATAGTGCGAGACCACAGAATTCCGGCAACACGCGGGCCGGAATTCGATTGTTGGAAAGCAGTTTGTTCCTGCTTACAAAGTTGTTCCTTGGACGCAGCAAGCAGTTCCGTTCAAAGTATACTTAACCTCAGTAATATGGAGAAGTCTAAGTTTAGCTTGTAAATAGCCTGCAGTTTAACAAATTTCTTTTACGCTCGCAAAATTTGCTTATTCCCATTGGCCGGGATTGATCTTTGTGAAGAGTGCGGTTGTTAATAATCGAATGCAAGCTTTCATGTAAGATTTCACCATCTTGGGAGCCAGACGAAAGGAAAAAATCGGACCAATCAAGGCTAAGGGGAGCGGCATTCAAACCAGCCCAGCTTATTGATTCCTAAGAGGTACTCACAAAATGGTTAGTGTTCACAAATTTTTGGGGTCTGGGGCGAATATAAAGAAAGCAGAAGACCATATTGGGTTAATGTTTGGAAAATGTTCTAGCATGGAGGTGTCAACATTAGGGAGACCGAGGGTGCACACGAAATCAGGGATGTTTCTTCCTCTGGTTGGGTTTGCGCTACGCTGCGTTCATCTTTCTGCGTTGGTTTCACGAAAAATCCTAAGAACTGAAAAGGGGCAGCCTTGGTGAGCCGGCAGATATTAGGAGCTTTAAAGTTTCCCGCTATCAGTTTCGCTTCTCCGTAGACGGATGCAACGTACTCGAATGCCTTGCTGAATAGAAGGAGCTCAAAGTTGTTTGATGATGGAGACCGACAAACACATCAAAATTGCATAAGGATAAGTAGCCACGAAGTTTCGGGCGAAATGTCTAAGAATTTGTGTCGGGGGAGAAAAACGGAGAATTCACGGTAAACGTGAGCCAGGCAACCACCTCCACGCCAGCTGGTTCGGTGCGTTAGAATGGAGTATTTTTAAGGGTTTGTGTCCCGTCAACCAAGTTTCAGTGATTACAATGAAGTTACGGGAGTGATTTTGCAAAAAACGTCTCAGGGTGCCAACTCTATTTGGCAGGGATCACGCGTAGAGCGGAATGGAGGACAGTTTGGTTGTGCAGTCAATGCTGAATGCTTTGATGGTGATGTCATTAGTCGAGTCTGTGGTCTGGTGAGCCGAAGTGCAGCGAGGAGGAGGCAGTGGATTCAAAGTTGAAGTACTTGGATTGGAGCGAAAGACCTGAGGAACATTGGAACTGTTGGAGGTTGGATGTTTGTGTAGCAGCATGGTGAATTGCTGGAGACAATTTTCATTGATTGTGGAATGGGACGATGCAAAATTCGGAACGGGTAGTGTCGAGGGTTACTGATACCATCTTATTATATCGACGACTGCGTTCGCGGAGGCAACTCGTTGTGGTCATCTCAAAAATAATTGGGTAAAGGAACTAAGTTTCGTTCAAGAAGAAACTGGTTCTAGGTGGGTAGATCCCCTTGGTGGTGGAAGCCGTGTTATTGGAACCACACCGGCCAGTGGCAATAAAAAATTGAAAAGACCGAGTCGGTGAGGTGCATCTATCAGGGAAAAGTGGGTTAGTAAATGGTGAGAAGTAGTTGTGGCTGGAGGAGGAGGATGAGGTATGCGGATGGGTGGGACCTTACTGGCCTTTGAGCAGAACCTTTGTGGATAGGGTGGATTGATGGCAGACCAGACTAAGGGGAACGGCTAGAGACTCATACGGAGCGGCGGTTATTTGGTCTTTGGATTTATAATGGTGTTACAAACGGTGGGGAGAGAGTAGCGCCTGTAAGTTTCGGTTTGTTCTTTGGGGCATGAAGAGTACTAGTCATAGTTAATATTGAGCTGCCCAAGGAGACAAAAGTTGGACAAGGCATTTGAGAAGGGGTTGGGTCGGTATATACTGGGCTTATAAAAGGCGCAGTTAGTGGCTCATTTGGGATCGTCCGGATGGTAGATGTAAAAGCAATTTCAATGGGTATTTTAGCGGTAGATTGCTGGATCTGGCTATTTTTCGAGTAGCCAGTGAAGCCACTTGTACAAGTGGAGATCATCTGGTGCGTATCTGACGCTTTGGTGGAACAAATTTGTGTAGTTTTCAAACGTCATTGGGATTTCGTTAGCACCAACTCACCTCCAGACGATTGAATTGCAGCTCCACTTAGTGGAAGCTGAAAAGAGTTAGGCGAGCTTCCGTTTGGAGGCCAGA
>LUCM01006254.1:0-18261 GCA_008360955.1 Fasciolopsis buskii
TCATTTCCTGTTGCACCAAACAGTACCGCAATTTAATCGTGGTTCTAAATGACGAAACAGAGATGTGCAGTTACTTCATTAAAATCGCTGAGTTTGTTTCTAGTTTTTATTAGCAATGTTGAGATTGAATTTCAAGTCAAAGTAGGTCGCCAACTAAAGGCCCATTCTACCTGGTATTTCGAACGTTCACGGAAGTTTACTGATAAACCACAGATTGATTTGATGTGCACAACCGGAGGGTCTGTTTACCAGCGACTAAACAAACGCGAAAAATGGTAAACCAGACATTTCTGGGCAGCCAACCGATCAAATAATACATGTATATTTATTTGTCTTCGACAGCTCAGAGTTTCCAAAAGACTGGTAGAAGTAGTTGTGTTGAGTCCACACGCAAGTTATCCATTGATAAAGCTGCAGTCGATGAAATGAAGTTGCGCTTTGTCGCCGGAGCAAATCTTGCGTGCGGCAACAAGAAGTCGGTGGTCGATACACAATGTCGTAGGTGTATGAAATTAGCGTATTACTATATATTTTTGGACCATAACATCTGTATACTTGGCCAAAGCATTCTGACCGGCCGAATCGAAGGCTGTAGCGAAGCCGTACATCACTTGACTCGCGCGTAGGCTCACCAGATTAGCTCACATATGAACTGAACATTTCACTGTGCCTCAGTAGGATGTACATACTATTGTTGTCACACATACTTCAGTATTTCCTGTAAACAGTAAGACCCAAACGTTTGATCCAGTGATTGACACTAATACTAAACAGTGCTCTTCATTATGACATACCAGAAACAACCTAAAATACGAAAATGTTGGTGATTTCCTTTTAGGAGTACATTTTTGTGTTCGTTGGTAGTATTGCACGAAATGTAACAGGTCAAAAAGAAAAAAATACAAGATTTCATACAACAGAAAGGTTCCAGTCGGATCATACGAAGCTAGCAGTGAGTGTACTACCTTGGAAATAAAATGTAATCGGGATATTATGGAAGCCCTTAAATGGTTCCAATGTTTGAATAGTTCACATTGGTCTTTGCAGCAGATGATCCACGACTCAAATGTTATCCAACGGATCAGAGAGGAGAATGATTCTAATCATACTGATAGCAAGATAACGACACCACGGAAACCTAACGGTGAAATGATGCACACGTCTGTCTCGTGTTTTCTGTCGGTTATGCTAAGGCACACAGTGAACGGTCAACGAAAAATGATTAACTATCAGAAAGATCCTTCGACTAAGCACAAATAATGCATACACGCTTGCGACTGTTCCGACCATACCTGCGAACGTTTGTTCAGGCACGGTTGTAAGAATGAAGTGGCATTTGATGGTTCAATCTGTCCGTGTTCGTTATAAACCCCCCCAAAATTTTCAGTGTCTGAACACGAATCATTGTGAGTGAACTGAACATAACAAAGTCGGTCGCGACCGGAAAAAACTGAATATCTTCGCAGGTTGTTCATTTATCTTGGTGACACAAAAATATCAAATGATTAATCGCTATGATCCTGTTTGCAGATAACTACTCCCGAATAATATTTTTTAATTGACAGCCAGTTAGTCTCAAACTCAGATTAAAAGAAGACATGGTGTTTAACAGCTGTTTCAGCTGTAGTTATCCTGGACCAGTATCAGACCAAGTCAACGAGAGAATTGTTATGGAAGTCCAAAAGTTCAACGAACGAATCGACATCAAACTCTAAGATTTTCGGATTCAGTGTATGGTCAGGCGAAGATAGTGGCGGTTGAGCCTGACGGTTTCCAGTTCGAATCTACCAGGCGTAGGTCACTTCTCCATCCTGCAGCATTTCCATGGAAGCGCCATTCTTTCATTATCACAAGGCGTTTGTTGTTTAGTAAATTAACGTAGTAGTAAAGACTACTTATTCGGCAAAACTATTGGTTGCTTTCACTGTCTAACGCATGGAATAAACACTGTTGGTGGCAAACTTTAAGGACCACGATTGACTCGATCGTGAATTAGAAATTTTGTACCCGGACTTTTCTGTGAACATGAAAGTTGCGGTTCAGAGGATGGAGGGACTGAAATCTCATGAACAAAAGAGCTGCTTTATAGGTCACAGCCAAACAATCCAACAAGAACGATGAAATGCTGGTACCTTGCACGGCAAACGCCATAGGAAACTCTGTCTGAAGGCTGTGGAAAACATAAACGGTTGGACCTTGTATTGGCCGTTTGAACGTGGCTTTAGGTCTTGCAGAGCGCTGAAGAACCTACTGATCTCGTTTCAATCGTAATTCAATGAGAATTGACCCATTATCTCCATGCTGTTTATCGATCCGTTCGCCCATCGATATTTTTCCCCAAGTGACTTCCTCTTATGCATGCAAACGAATGTGAGTGCGAACTGCAAGGATTATATAAAGGAAGAACGGGTCCATCCCGCTATGTCGTTTCGCTTAATAATTGTTTCTTTTTCGAAAATGGACCATATACTTTATTTCGACGAGCACTGTGAACAGGAAATTGAAGTAATGCATAAAATGAATATACATAATAGATCACGAACAGAGTAATGAAATAGTAATCAGTGACCTCGTCTGAGTGAGTTCGGGGTTTTCGCGATAGGATCAGTGGAATCGACTCCGATGGACAGCCAGAATAGTTGGAAGGCAGACCTACGCCACACCGTTGAAATCGAACTGATGCTTCATGTTATTTTTCCCGGTGTTAGCCTCAAGTTTTTAATAAGCCTCATAGACTGGATCCCGGTTAATAGCCGCTTGCACCTTTCCTCATTCCACGTTGCCACGTCATCTGTTGACCTCCAGATGGCTTCTTCCATTCCTTAGGAGGAACCCAACATAGGACACGGTATGGTAGACGAGTATTCGTCGTAAGCAACAGGCGACCCAACCAGCGTAGTCTACTAAGTTCCATGCGCTGAAATAATGTATTCTGAGAGCCACCACCCAGTACTAGATTCCTGACCTCTACATTACTCACCCGGTCATTCCATCCAACCCTAACGACACTACGTAGACATCGGTGGTCGAAAACCTCTAACCGACGAACATCTCCCACAGACATAATCCACGTCTCGCAACCGTACAATAGAACTGAACGCACTGCAGCACAGTACACATGACCTTTCAACTTCAGTAAAATATCAGGCCGATGCCACAACTGCTTCAGTCTAGCGTAAGCCGCTCGCGTCTTCGATATGAGCGTGATCACCTCTACTACCGTACTACCATCGTTCGACACAGTTGTCAAAATGAAACAATCCACATCCGTCGAGTCCTGGCCATCCAGTATTAGGTTCGGGCCTACTGTCGTCCAGCCTTGTAACAGCACTTTATACTTTGAAGGTGGAAAGCAAATGCCGAACCGAGGTATAGACCTCGAGAGCCTTTCTAGTGTACGTTGTGCATGGTCTGCGGATTCGAAGAGGTACACAACGTCGTTTGCGTAATGTCGATCACAGCTTCTAACCATTCGCCAGCTCGATCCATGCCTCGTGGAGACCTTCTTAAGCACCCACCATTACCTCGTCCAGGACGAAGTTGAACAACAATGGAGAACGCCACTAGTCGTTTCCAATGAACTTGATAGTTCACCGTATACCCTCACGCGGTCACAGGTGTGCAGGTACAATGCTCGGAGCAGATTCACGAACTCCTCTGGCACACCACTCCGGTGAAGAGCACCGAATAGGGCTGTCCGATCGACTGAGTGGAACGCGCCTTTCTAGTCGAGAAGGACTACGATCGTAGGACAGCGAAGTGTGTGTGTGTGTGTGTGCGTGTGTCTGTCGCGTTTCCCGCGACTGCTGAAGAGTAAATATGTGGTGGACGCAACCTCGACCTGGACGAAATCGGGTCTGCTGTTCGCGGAGTGGCATCAAACGGTGCAGCATTATCGACGCTAAGACCTTAGTGACTATCAGAATTAAACTAACGTCACGACGGTTGGTACATTTCCTGCCTGTCGTTCTTGAAGACACCTTTAATCAGTATAAGCTTAGACGGCCTTTGGCTGCTTTCTGAGTCGTCCACTACTTTCAATGAAACTAAGACTTTTGTAACTATCGGAATTGAACCAACCTGCCGATGGTTTCTCCAGTCACTCTGTTTGTCCTTCTTAAAGACATACAATCAGTGACTTACCCGACGATAACGGAATACGTTCCTTGTTCCAGAAATCTAGGCAAGGACGTAAGTGATTTCATCAGAGCTTCTCCGCCAAGTTTGTAAAGGACTGGAGGAGGCTCGTTGGGACCGGCTGCTTCTCCCATATTCAGAAGTTCAATATTTGACTCTACTTCTAATTCCTTTGGGTCGTCGACAGACACCTCCCGAGGGTTCACAGCTCCAGACGTCGACCTAAACACGTTAGCGTACGGCCAGCTAAACTCACTCTTGAAGTGATTAGCCTAAGGGCTCAGTCTTTGTTGTCTACTATGGATGAACTCTCCATTCCCATCGCACAGGACTCGAGAGCTCATCATTTCGCAATACTCGGACGTGAATTAGGATACCCTCGACGGTTGTTGTCATGTAATATCAGTAACCATCGAAATTAAATATCACAACACACTGGTGGGAACTGTGCACTATCGAACTGGAAGTTTCTTTTATGATGCTCAAGAATTTACAAATAGTAGGACGCAAATGCAAGGCATAGTCATCAGCGTTAAACGAAATAAACCGCTGCATTTGCACGAACTCATTCGAAAATCGGTAAGAAGTGAAAAACAATTAGAAATGTGTGTAGAGAATGCAGCGTTGTGTTGATCAAAGCCAGCCAGGGTGTAAATTATTATCTTTCGGTTACTCATGTCAAAGTGCGCTCGGTCGACCGATAGACAGCTGAACCAGAACTTGCACAATTTGAACAGATCGACGATAGTGGATGGAAAGGATCTCGGAGAATCTCCGCGTTTTAAAACGAGTACGATCGATGTGAAACCGCTCATGTAGTTAGTGCGGAAATTCACTGTGATCCTATTTTGATTCAGGCTGTCCATCGACTTAGTGGTCGCTCTCCTGTCCTCAACCAAGGGCAGCGAGCGCCATTACTCATCGTGTTTACCGAGAACCCGGACCAATAAACTCCTGGACAGCGGATGCGTTGTTCGTCCCTCACGATTTAAAAACCCAGGTTGGAAATATTAGATGACAAGATAAGTCAAGATGCATTTCTATTTTCCCAGACGATCGGACCGGCAACGCCAATGGCCTCGAGTGATTTTGTTCTCACCATAGATAGTTTGTGGTGAATACGATTCGTTTCTCATACCAAACGACGTCAGCTCGTGGCCGATATTGATCAATTGCTCTAGATTTTGCAATCACATTTGATGCAGTCACACTACATCGCCTTCGGTGGCTTGGACACCTATTGCATATCCCTGCTCATCGTCTACCTTTCCGTGCTCTACTTTCATGTACGGGGCAAGGCTGAAAAGAGCGACGCACGGGCAGGCCATGACTTTGGAGTATATGTATGAAAAAGTTAACTTCGGCTTCGGCCTCGTTTGTTGCTTCCCATCTTCCTGGTTAGGGCCCGAGAGATGACTGTTGTTGGTTGGCTACTTCGAACGGAAGTCCGTCGAGTCAATGCTGTATGGCCTTCGTGAGCTTCTGACTTGATGTCGAGGTTTTGATCGAAAACGCTTCATCTCCAATCGAGGTGACATTATCAGCGCTTGTCAGACGTGTCACTTTGAAAATGCGTCGGGCCATATAGAACGGCTTATCTCAAGCCGAAGTTGCAATGGATAGAAGCCTAACGAAGTAGTTTCCTGGCCCTCGAAGTTGTGGTTGATTCAAGCCGGCAGGCAGTCGGAAAACTGACCGGGTGAATAATCGATTCAAGCAGATAAGCTGATATTCGGCAACTGTCCGATGCCTTACAGAAAGATTACTATTAGAATCAGAGGACATGGCTTGGAATTCTAATCGTTCTCCTGCTTAGTGGATAAACTCCTCAGCAGCTATTGTCCCATAACCTCAATGAATAGCACAAATGCAGTAAATTGCATCTACATAGTTCGTAATGTAGGGTAAGGATCGCACTATCGTTTGATTGGAGCTGGGTAGGTAGTGATAAGCATACGTTTACTCCGAGTTCCTGTGTTAAAGTAGCGCCGTGGGTAATCCCTTTGAGTCTAAGGTTGCCGTTATGGCTTCCAAAGAAAAATCCTTTCTATGATGTGAGCAGCCCCGAAATATCGATATATATATATATATGTAATGAACAGATCTTGTCAGGGGAACCTTAGTGAAAAAGAATAACAGAAGAGAAAGGGAAATGAATCAAGGCGTCTGTGGAGGGTTGAAATTAGCATCATTGCAGGCTGACTCGCCTAAAGGAATGCAATAGGTGCCTTTTTGAAGCGTTGACGAGCAGATATCAGTAAGGTAATTCACTTTAGTGGGAAATAAGTATGAAGAGGAAGGATATCCTGGGGGCACTCCGGAGCTGTTGACTAGGGACTTCGAGGAAATATTGCGCATGAGAGCCCATTATACCCCACCAATAAAATAATGGACTGGCCGTGCAAGCTACCATTGTGAACATCTAAATGACTATACCTAATGGCAAATCAAGGGTGGAAGGAAAATCCAAACAGAAATTCAATTAATCCACTCTATTTTTTAGTTAAAGATGTAATGATTAGAAACCGCTGTCACAACTGTAAGCAAATGGGAAAGGATAGTGAGTAATGGGTTCCCAGGAGTCTGTTCCTAAGGTTGGCTCAGCCCAACTGACAAAGAATTATCAACCAATCACAGCTGTGGTTCTTCTGTGGACTCTTCGACGACGAGCTTCCATACACACTCCTGATGCTACAGATTCAATTCTGGTGGAACATGTCAATTCGGAGTTTACAAGTATGAGGATGTTTGGACAAGAGAGCGCTGGGTACACATACCTGACGAGCGACAATAACCGCGAAACCGGTCGTGTGCTCCCGGGCAAATTTTGTTCACACATCCAGATACTACATCCTGCTGCTTCTATATATACGTATGTATATTCTGGGGCATTCTGCCCTCGTTCCTAAGGTTGGCTCAGCCCAACTGACAGAATTATCAACGAATCACACTTGTGGTTCTTCTGTGGATTCTTCGACGAAGAGCTTCCATGCACACTCCTGATGCTATAGATTCAATTCTGGTGAGACATTATATATATACATATATCAGTGGTAGGTTTTAAGTAGGAGGAAATACTCGAAGGGGATTAATCCATAGTTTTTCTCCAGATTGTTGCAGATTCGGTTGCGGGTTACCTAAGAAGCGTAAAAACGACCAACTTGCATTATGAAATATACCAACATTCAGAATCACTGAGAACGGTCAAATTAGTTCACATTATGGTTTGGAAGCAGAATAAAATAGTAGCTCTGAGCGAGGCCACGCAGTGAAATACGCGACGCAACGAAGACAGCTCTCCAAGCGTAGTTTTCAGAAGTAAACTAAGCACCAACACTAGAACTGCTTTAGGGTGGTCAATAAACGAAGAAGGTACGCGAAATAGAACATGAAACTTGTCTGATTGCACGTGATTGCTTCAAATGAACATAGAAATCAATCTAAAGGGAAAATAATGAACAGTGCAGGAGGTTAGTTAAGCAGCGGGAAGTGAAAGGATATCCCGCAAACAGGGCAAAGATTGTGGACCAAAAACTGAAATACAAAAACGATACTCGGGAAACACGTGAAGTGGCGAAACCTCTGAAGCGGATGCCGATTTGTTACCATCATTTACATGGCACAAGAAAATAACGGGACGCCAAAGTTTTTGCCATTGGTTAAGCCTTCGTGGTATTTCGATCGCCACTGCACAAAACAGCTTTAATCCGCTTCAAACGCTCTATCAGAGACAAAAAATCAAAGCTCCCTCGTTGTTCGCCAAACGGATCGTTCATCCGCTGCCCGTTCAAATGCAGGTGTCGTTGGCAAACATCTACGTAGTGGTCGTAATAGTCATCAAAGCTAGACTGAACAACAGATAGTAGATCTGGTGGACACCACGAGTGCCCTTCCAAAACGTCACAAACCGCACATCGAATAGTCTCGTGTGTAATGATTGTATTGTAGCGTTTGGAATCGCCAGGAGTCTGCTCGGTTTCGTGCCCCGGTTCGTTGTGATAGGGTCGATCATTCATCAACGACTGAATGGAAACCAGGACAGTCCAGAGACTCTGCGCGGGAGTCCATTCGGGTCCAGTCCAAGTGCCCAATATACTCAAGCAGACCTCAGTGCAGAAAAGAATACAGAAAGATACACGAAATCGTTGACAACATACACAACAGGCATTACAAATGAGGGGGAAAATTCATTATTTCCCAATGGCCAAGCACTCATAAATAAGTAAATATTATACATTAGGTTGGAAAAAGCCTGGCACCAACTCAACATGTTAATGGTACTACGGAAGGGGGACAAACAAAAAGGAAAAAAACTAATAAAAATAAACAACTGCTTTTTGTGTTTTTATTGAATACATTTTGTGACTCTTTGGTTGTTTTTGGATTACTTTTGAGGACGATGAGTTCTACCGGCAGGCCACACAACATTTACGCCACTGACTTCGGTCCTGAGCCGTATCTCTGAACTTCTCCAACCAACAACAATCTTCACCTCTTGGGCCCCAACCAGGAAGGTAGGAAACAACAAACGAGGCCATAGCCGAAGTTAACTTTTTCATACATCTAGCCCAAAGCCATGGCCTGCCCACGTGCCGCTTCTTCCAGCCTCGCCCGGCACATGGAAGCAGAGCATAGAAAGGTAGACGATGGACAGGTAAACGCAATAGGTGTCCAAGCCACCGAAGGCGATGCAGAATGATTATATCAGTCAGAGAGAGACTGTTTGCATTCAACATACAACGACGCACTCCGTCATTACTCACCCGATGTTCCCACCAGATACGAGCGATGTTTCGGAGATACCGGCGCCGAACATCGGAGGTCGCCGGGCATCCTCAACACGAATAGCCAAGTTTCGCGACCGTAAAGAAGAATACCACGAAATGTGACATTATACACCCTTCCTTTGAGGGAAAGTCGGATGACATGGGGACGCCGCAAGTGTCGCAGATGTGTTCAGGCTCTCGAGACACTTGAAGCCACTGACTACTTCTAACCGATCAACACGAAGGGTGAGCGCAGGCACAGGTTGCTGCCAATCGTGAAGAATTACCTTGAATTCTGAAGGTGCAAAGCACATACCGTATCTAAATACCTCAACCGCCTAGAGGTCTAACAAATTTAATTGCCCGTGCACTGTCACACAGTAAGGCCACGTCATCGGCATACTCAAAGTTAAAAACTCTATTCCCTCAGAAGATTCCAACTCCATCGTTTTGAAGACCAGACAGAGCGTTCTGCAGCACATCATTTATGACGAAGTCTAAAAGAACTGGAGATACAGAGCAGTCTTGCCGTACTCCACCGGAGACGACCAAAGATGGCGAAAGCTGGCCATAAGTCCTAACCCGACCTGACGTATAACGGCAGAACTCCTTGAGGACCGACATTTACTTTTCAGGTACTCCATTTCTCAACAAACAGTGCCAAAGTGCAGACTTATCAATACAGCCTAAAGCTGTGCGAATGTCCAAGGGCACTATGACCGTTGGCCTCTGGAAAGTAAAAGGGTGCTTTAACACCCGTAGGAGAGCGAAGGCTTGATCGACTCGTCAACGACCGGCGCGAAACCCAGTCTGTACCTCACCAGTTTGGCCTCCACGTGCGTTAAACAAAACAGTGAAGCATTTAGAAACTAGTGTAGCCTATTACAACTTTTTAACCGAAATTATCGGAACGACTTAATTTCGACTGTAGGCTAAGGAATAGCTTGCCGCAAACCAAATATCACCATGATTCGGGAGTGCAATATCACCCATTAACAGTCGGGATAACAATGTTATAAGCAGGGAAGTATAATAGTGAAATCTAATATGACTTCAGACGACCGAGTTCGGCCCAATCAGTAGAAAGCCCTACATAGCGTAATGCAAGCCAAAGGTACCGATTTGACGAAAATCACCAATCATTTGCACTAGGAGGGAATGAAAAGCCCATCTTCAGTTCAGTTTTACACGAACTTGAACTGACTTGCTCCGGTTTCAGTTGACATCTCACAACGTCGAATGAAAAAAGAGAAATGAACAGGAAATTCTGGAAGAACATCCTTAAGAACAATGTTGGAGAGAGACACATGAGAAAGAAAAATTTCGAATACAGGAACGCCAATGACTGTAACAATTAGCAGTGTCACCTAATGTCACCAACCATCGTGAGTGAGGATCTCTTAAAATCCAATTCGGTACCTCAAGGAGACTTGATCATGAAAGTTTACGGATAAAATTTCCTTAACTCTTCATGTCATCCTTTAACTTCGATATGATTTGATCCCCCTACCAACAACTACTTAACTCAGAAAACAGAGCACAACCAAGAAGCCAATCGGTGTTGCGGGGAAACAATGCAGTCCAAAGTACATTAATATGAGCTGAAATGAACTGAGATGCAGTTGTATGCTGCATAAGTATACACTAAGTTGAAGGAATGGAAGTAACTTACTTTGCCGTTTCTATAGAGGTTCGGATTAAAACGTACTGTCCCGTTTCCTGTTGTTTTCAGTTTTACTAGAGGAGGTCTCAGTGGATATTCCGGAGGGAACTTCACGAGAAAGAGGAAAAAACCCCCTTCGTACGGCGTGTCAAACGGCCCGGTAATAAGTGCATAGATTCGAGTGAGGTCATCGTTATCAGGAACCACGCAGATTCCTGGAGCTGGGTCACTGGAGACGAATGAGTGAGTCGTAGCGCTTCAGAACATGAAACCCAAGCTTACGTGCATATAGATCGAAGATCCTTTGTAATACGCATAAGACACGTCTCACTCATGCTTCCCTGAACGACTTTCGTTTCTGGATCCCACGCCTCATTAGTTTGCGACATATAATGGGCATACTCTACTGGTGCACCCGAGTGTGCCATTTTCAAGCAGTCTGGAAGCAAAGACGAAAAAGACTTTTCGGAATGTTAATCATCATAAAAAGACACCACAAACATACCGAAACTATAGCAAAAGATCCATTTGCCTCATGTAAGCAGCTAAATAATAAGCTCATAGTTAGGAAACGCCGAAAATGAAAGGGTCTGTCTCTAAACCACGATTCAGCTAATGTAAACAAGCGGAATACCACACCCACTCCTGTGAAGAAAAGTTTACAATAAACTGTTCCACGGGTGGCACCACGGTTAGTCTCCAATGCAGCATACGCCGATACAACTCACGTTTAAATAATTTCCATAAAGGCCAGTCTCTGACGCCTAACACTCTGAGTTCATGAGAATCGGCATCGTGAAACAGGCAAAAAATGTTGTCTTCATTGTTTCCCAAACCTCGGAAGTGCTTTGCGTTATCGGTTGGGACTCAAATGCGATTTCCGAAGTAGCAGGGCCGACAACGGAACGCATCTTTAGGCTGGAAACTTAACGTCAAGAAGGTTAACAAATCTAAGTAACGCTATGAACATTGTGATTTCATCAGAGCTTCTCCGCCAAGTTTGTAAAGGACTGGAGGAGGCTCGTTGGGACCGGCTGCTTCTCCCATATTCAGAAGTTCAATATTTGACTCTACTTCTAATTCCTTTGGGTCGTCGACAGACACCTCCCGAGGGTTCACAGCTCCAGACGTCGACCTAAACACGTTAGCGTACGGCCAGCTAAACTCACTCTTGAAGTGATTAGCCTAAGGGCTCAGTCTTTGTTGTCTACTATGGATGAACTCTCCATTCCCATCGCACAGGACTCGAGAGCTCATCATTTCACAATACTCGGACGTGAATTAGGATACCCTCGACGGTTGTTGTCATGTAATATCAGTAACCATCGAAATTAAATATCACAACACACTGGTGGGAACTGTGCACTATCGAACTGGAAGTTTCTTTTATGATGCTCAAGAATTTACAAATAGTAGGACGCAAATGCAAGGCATAGTCATCAGCGTTAAACGAAATAAACCGCTGCATTTGCACGAACTCATTCGAAAATCGGTAAGAAGTGAAAAACAATTAGAAATGTGTGTAGAGAATGCAGCGTTGTGTTGATCAAAGCCAGCCAGGGTGTAAATTATTATCTTTCGGTTACTCATGTCAAAGTGCGCTCGGTCGACCGATAGACAGCTGAACCAGAACTTGCACAATTTGAACAGATCGACGATAGTGGATGGAAAGGATCTCGGAGAATCTCCGCGTTTTAAAACGAGTACGATCGATGTGAAACCGCTCATGTAGTTAGTGCGGAAATTCACTGTGATCCTATTTTGATTCAGGCTGTCCATCGACTTAGTGGTCGCTCTCCTGTCCTCAACCAAGGGCAGCGAGCGCCATTACTCATCGTGTTTACCGAGAACCCGGACCAATAAACTCCTGGACAGCGGATGCGTTGTTCGTCCCTCACGATTTAAAAACCCAGGTTGGAAATATTAGATGACAAGATAAGTCAAGATGCATTTCTATTTTCCCAGACGATCGGACCGGCAACGCCAATGGCCTCGAGTGATTTTGTTCTCACCATAGATAGTTTGTGGTGAATACGATTCGTTTCTCATACCAAACGACGTCAGCTCGTGGCCGATATTGATCAATTGCTCTAGATTTTGCAATCACATTTGATGCAGTCACACTACATCGCCTTCGGTGGCTTGGACACCTATTGCATATCCCTGCTCATCGTCTACCTTTCCGTGCTCTACTTTCATGTACGGGGCAAGGCTGAAAAGAGCGACGCACGGGCAGGCCATGACTTTGGAGTATATGTATGAAAAAGTTAACTTCGGCTTCGGCCTCGTTTGTTGCTTCCCATCTTCCTGGTTAGGGCCCGAGAGATGACTGTTGTTGGTTGGCTACTTCGAACGGAAGTCCGTCGAGTCAATGCTGTATGGCCTTCGTGAGCTTCTGACTTGATGTCGAGGTTTTGATCGAAAACGCTTCATCTCCAATCGAGGTGACATTATCAGCGCTTGTCAGACGTGTCACTTTGAAAATGCGTCGGGCCATATAGAACGGCTTATCTCAAGCCGAAGTTGCAATGGATAGAAGCCTAACGAAGTAGTTTCCTGGCCCTCGAAGTTGTGGTTGATTCAAGCCGGCAGGCAGTCGGAAAACTGACCGGGTGAATAATCGATTCAAGCAGATAAGCTGATATTCGGCAACTGTCCGATGCCTTACAGAAAGATTACTATTAGAATCAGAGGACATGGCTTGGAATTCTAATCGTTCTCCTGCTTAGTGGATAAACTCCTCAGCAGCTATTGTCCCATAACCTCAATGAATAGCACAAATACAATAAGTCGAAGTGTGTCTGTCGCGTTTCCAGTGACTGCTGGAAAGTGATTATCTGGTCGATGCAACCTCAACCTGGACGAAATCTGGCCCGTTTTTCGCGGATGAATTGGTGTCAAACGGCGCAGTATAATGGATGGTAAGAACTTATTAACTATCAGAATTAAACTAACGTCACGACGGTTGGTACAGCTCCTGCTTGTACCCTTCTTGAAGACAGGTATAATAGGTACAACACCACAGTAACGGATTACGCTCCTCGTTCCAAATATCACGAATCATTGAAACTAGTGCTTTTATCAGGGCTGCTCCACCCAGTTTGAAAAGAATTGGGGAAGTTTGTCGGGACCGGCTGCTTTCCCTTTCTTCAGAAGTCGAATATTCGACTGCACTCCCACTTCCGTTGGGTTGTCGACAGGCANACTGTTCACTGCCATATCCTTCAGTGTCTCTAGCCACCCAATTGACGAGTCTTTCGGATCCCAACCACGAAGGCGTGAGACACCTACTTTACCTAAGTTCACTGTACATTTCCTCATTCCACGTTGCCACGTCATCTGTTGACCTCCAGATGGCTTCTTCCATTCCTTAGGAGGAACCCAACATAGGACACGGTATGGTAGACGAGTATTCGTCGTAAGCAACAGGCGACCCAACCAGCGTAGTCTACTAAGTTCCATGCGCTGAAATAATGTATTCTGAGAGCCACCACCCAGTACTAGATTCCTGACCTCTACATTACTCACCCGGTCATTCCATCCAACCCTAACGACACTACGTAGACATCGGTGGTCGAAAACCTCTAACCGACGAACATCTCCCACAGACATAATCCACGTCTCGCAACCGTACAATAGAACTGAACGCACTGCAGCACAGTACACATGACCTTTCAACTTCAGTAAAATATCAGGCCGATGCCACAACTGCTTCAGTCTAGCGTAAGCCGCTCGCGTCTTCGATATGAGCGTGATCACCTCTACTACCGTACTACCATCGTTCGACACAGTTGTCAAAATGAAACAATCCACATCCGTCGAGTCCTGGCCATCCAGTATTAGGTTCGGGCCTACTGTCGTCCAGCCTTGTAACAGCACTTTATACTTTGAAGGTGGAAAGCAAATGCCGAACCGAGGTATAGACCTCGAGAGCCTTTCTAGTGTACGTTGTGCATGGTCTGCGGATTCGAAGAGGTACACAACGTCGTTTGCGTAATGTCGATCACAGCTTCTAACCGTTCGCCAGTTCGATCCATGCCTCGTGGAGACCTTCTTAAGCACCCACCATTACCTCGTCCAGGACGAAGTTGAACAACAATGGAGAACGCCACTAGTCGTTTCCAATGAACTTGATAGTTCACCGTATACCCTCACGCGGTCACAGGTGTGCAGGTACAATGCTCGGAGCAGATTCACGAACTCCTCTGGCACACCACTCCGGTGAAGAGCACCGGCTAATAGTCGCTTGTACATTTCCTGATTCCACGTTGCCACGTCATCTGTTGACCTTCAGATGGCTTCTTCCATTCCTTAGGAGGGATCCAACATGGAACACGGTATGGTAGACGAGTATTCGTCGTAAGCAACAAGCGACCCAACCAGCGTAGTCTACTAAGTTCCATGCGCTGAAATAATGTATTCTGAGAGCCACCACCCAGCACTAGATTCCTGACCTCTACATTACTCACCCGGTCATTCCATCCAACCTTAACGACACTACGTAGACATCGGTGGTCGAAAACCTCTAACCGACGAACTTCTCCCACAGGGATACTCCATGTCTGGCAACCGTACAACAGAACTGAGTGCACTGCGGCACAGTATACACGGGATAGCAACATGTAAATCGAAACCGCGCTGGGAGGCCAACTGCGATTAGAAAAGCGGTTCCGTGGAACAAATCCATGTTCCGCCGCAAGGGTCTCCTCTGAGAAGACCAAGGAGATATGCTTCGATTGGGACCACACAGAACAAGCCGGAAACTTGTGGATGTTTTGGTGCTTTGACATCGTTCGCCAATGGAAAAACCTGCTGCTCATTTGGTGGTTCCGTGGGTTCTAGTTGTCGAGGCTGATCGTGCACCAGGCACCCCACCTGAAAAACACCTTTAGGAGGTGAGCGCAGGTGTGATCCCCAAGCTTAGCTGCGCCAGCACATCGCTGCAGCCAAGCTGCCCGGCCGTTCTGTGTTGGTCAAAACGGTGGGTCTGATCGCGTCTCATACCCACGGGTCACACACGCGTTAGGAATATTTACCAGATGGAACTGAACACGGACGTTTGATCCCGGGTTCCTTTCGGCCTCTGGTGCGTGAAAGATGTCGACAGTGGGGACGATGGTTGTCGTGCCGGAGTCAGTGGAGCCGCCTCGATCCTGGAGGTTCTTCTGAGAGAGAGTGAAGCAAAGCCATACGGAAACGGTGCTTGTGTACACTGGTGGGTGTTCGATTAAGTGGCGGACACCCAAAAATCGTTCGCTGCTGTTTGTCGGTGCAAGATGGAGGCGACATGTGCATTAGCGCATAGATTATCGCGACAAACGTGTTATCCTGTCAATTAGTTATGCATTTACAAACGGGTCAGTATTCAACGATCTGATGTGAAAATAATAACAAAATCGGGAAAATAAACTAATTGCCTTGCGGCCGCTACGGCTGTTTTGCATATCCGGTACTTCTGGTGCGACTGGGGCGCTATCTCCATTCCCACCAGAAATCTCCATGGGCAGTGCTTGTGGCGGACGGACTGGACTGGGACGGTGAGACTCTTGCTACGGGAAAAGTCCGCCGGCCAATTCTCACTCCACAGTGGCAAAGTTGATGCGATCGGCAGGCAACATATCGCATCGGCCGGCGACATCCAAAACGAACGTGCTAGAACCGCGTTTTATCACGTGAAACCGACCGATATACGGTAGTTGCAATGGTGGCCGAACGCCAACAACGCGGACGAAAGCGTGGGTTGAAGTATTCAATGCGGTGGGAATGTACCCCGAAGATCGGTGATCCCGTGGTGGGCTGGCATGCAGCGTTCGCAAGTGCTGTGCGAGGCGTTTTGCAAAGTCATCATAATTGAAGTGCGTGGGCCTCGACGGCACCATCAGATCTCCGGGGAGGTGAAGCGTACAACCAGACAAGTTCGTTTGGTGAGGTGCGCTGTCCCTTAAAAGAGCTCCGAGGGCTTACAAGAGCTAACGATAAAATTCCGCTCCAAAACGAGTTGGCCCCGGATCGAAGAGCGGATTTTAGTTGCTGGTGAAATCTTTTCCACCACCGGTCTACATAGGTATGTAGACGTGGCCGTGGGACGGCGGGAGAGGCCCTACGAGATCAACGTGTGCGATGTGAAAACGTGTCTCCGAATCCGGGAACTTAACCAGTGGAGCTTTGGTATGCCGATGGACTTTTACTCTTTGGCATTGGAGGTAGGCGCACGCAGCGTTTAATGTTGAACCACACAAAACTTTGGATCACTGGCCTCACCGAACCAGCCACCCCCGGGTGAGGGAGGTTGCATAAAGCAAGAAATGTGGAATAAAAGTGAGCTGCTGGCATCACCGGTCTTGGAAGAACTTGTGACACGTTGCAAAGAATTGTATTCTGTGACACCGATAAGTATAGCCGTTGAGTTTAAGTTGTCCTGTCGAAGATAGTCGATGTCAGAGTCCATCACATGGGCTTGTGCCATTGCTTCGAGGTCGGTGCTTGGTATCGGAGACGAACGAAGCTGATGAATACGGAAAAGTGCATCATCGACGGAGTTGTCTGCCCTAGAGACATCGTATGTCCACAGTGAACTGTGAAACAAAGTCTAAGTGGTGAATTCAGCGTGGCGATTACTGGTCGGAGAGTGAATGCAACGCATATCCTAGCGGTTTGTGATCTGAGAACACTTTGAATGGGCGACCTTCTAATGCGTGTCTAAGGTGCCGGATACTGAACAACTCCCTACCAGTTGCGCTGTATCTAGACTCTACCGGCTGCAGCCGCATGGTAAATAACGTCAAAGGCTTCGAAGAACCGCCGGTATATTGTGGAAGTACGGTTTCGACAGAAGTGTATGAAGCATCGGTTATCACAGACGTGGGTGTTGAAAGGTCGGGATTTATGAGTAGTGCCATTTTTGGCGATAACGTCTTTAAAGGAAGTGAACGCCTGTTTCGCGGCCTCAAGAAACACGAACTTACGTTCATCTCCTCATAAAAGGTCTGTGAGGGGAGTAATGATTTCCGCGCAATTAGGCATGAAACGCTGATAGAAGTTAACCAGGCCGCAGGCTGCCGTAATTGTCGACAGGAACGAGGATCTGGGTAGTTATGAATAGAAGTGGCCCTATCCGGCAAGAGAGCCACACCTAAAGACGAGACGATATTAACTAAAAATGTGTCGCTAGGCTTTCCCAGCTCACATTTCGAAGCACTAATCGTCACGCGATGTTTACCAGGGCGATCGAAAACAGCGTATAGGTGAGCTGAGTGCTGCTCCCCTAAATTGTTTGCAACTGAGATATACTTATATAAATATCCTACAAACCTCGTGCGACTTCGTGCACAAACCTTTGGAAGGATGCATCATCATCATCATCATCATCATCATCGTTCAGCGTTAAACAGCAAGGCAAGCCTCACTGACCACTGCCTTTCCCCAGAGTTACACGTTTCTATAAAAAGAGTGAATATCCAAGGGGAACAGGGAGCGGACTTACACAGGCGGAAAAAAATAAGGTGCCGCTGCAGCCAACACACGGAACACAGCCTAATTGTACAAACGCACGTGTTTTCAATCATTCTGATTCGATAGAAAATGACTGCACGGTCGCCACTGTTTACGGTTCACTGCCACACGAATTAAGGATTCGACCACAGTAACGTCTCGTCAAGATATTTTCTTCGCACTCCAAGAGACGAAGCAGCTCAA